>JAAZQE010000589.1:0-18925 GCA_013620735.1 Clavariopsis aquatica | reverse complement strand
CCCCTCCACCCCCATAGTCTCCAGCCGTTCATTCATGTCCCTAATCCCCAACCAGAGCCCCACCACGGCCGCCAACTTGACCATCAATTCCTTCTCTGCCCAGCCCTCAATCTGCTGGTCACGGACCAGCAGATAGTCGTCTAGGGCTGTGACGTGATGTCTCATCTTATCCGCCAGCGTCTTAGTGCTGTATCCGTACTGGGGCGCGCAGATCAAGGTCGGCCATATATTCGGTAACAGCGCTGGGCGTAGCGCCTCCGTATGCTGTGCATTCAACATGGGTGGCGGAGCTGGTTCACGTAACGTCATGGGATCTGGGGAGGACACCACCATGTTTTGGCCACCGGCTATCTTCCAAGGCAGCTGACTGTCGTACCGCAATAACAGCCTCGCCGAGGTATTCTTCCGAGTGCTATACAAACTCTCCATCAATTTTCTATTCTCTAGGATTTGGTTCGGGAGCAGAGTCCGTGTAACCACCGTGAACAGGTAGTCTAGCAGCACTCTGCCGGGCTTTTCTTTGTACGCGGGCGACATGATGGGCGGGAGGTCGAGTATGGAGCGGAACAGAGAGGGCCAGTCTGCGGCCTTATTCTTCTCTACCGGCCGCTCATCATCGTCGGTCACACCTCCTTCTTCCTCTTCCTTCTTACTCTTCTTCCTCTCCTTCAACAACTCATCAACCAAGTTCCCCACCTCGGGGAATATTTGGCGGAATGAGAGAAGCGTGTCCAGCGATGCTTCGAGCGTGCCTGGGAATGGACAGGGCACCGTGGGTGGTAGCAAGTAGTGCGGCGCTATATTTGACGATGCCGCCTTTGTCTTTTGCGTTGAGAGTTGCGGCGAGCCATCGCGTGTAGAGACCGGTGTCCCTTCGCCGTATGAGTCTACTGAGACGACAGATAGGGCGCGGGCGCGGCGGCTCGGTTGAGTGCGTGGGGGCGGAGCAGCCATGTTGTTATGTGGCTATGGACTGGTTGCAGGTTGTTCTCCACGTTGCAGGGTTGCCAGATAGAGAGAGAGAGAGAGAGAATCTGTGGCCATTACAAGTGAGATTGACGTAGCTGCCCCTAGTACAGTCAAATTCACAGTGAATCCAACAGTGCGTATGTAGCAGTGAATCCGCTGAGATTACACAATGTTTGCAAATTCCGACAGCCAACAGACTTGGTCCACAGCAGTGGCTAGGCAAACATGACCACTGGATCAATCTGTGAGAGACACACTTTGTTACAGCTCTACTGCTAATTTATAAAGAAAAACAAAGAAACATATTTGTGTAATTAAGCCAGTGTGGTATTTGATCTTAGGAGACTGAGTAGTGCTGTTTTCACACCGAATTCAGAAGGAGAAAAACCTTGCCTGAACCTGTTCCTCCCATATCGATCTACCCATTTTTTCGCCAGCCTACCACATGTTGCAACTTGTGCCATTTTCGCATCAAGGCAAAGAAATATAGGGTCCCTCTTTTTCTTCCATGCAAATCCATCCACCACCTGCTGTCATGACAACGACAGCCAAATCCAGCAAGGAAAAAGAGGCCAGCGAAAAGCCCAAGAGTGAGAATCCACGATAAAGAAAAGTTTCCTATCGACCTGAAACATCCACAGGGCAGACACCAGACAGAGCCCTAAAAGGTCCTCTCAATGCCCCGCCAGCCCAAAGCTTTGTACTCGGCCAGGATGGCAGTGTTGAGAACCATCCACCACCACAGCTCAAAGGCCTTGATCGTCTTCACCATCAGCATGAACTTGTTGACGCTCCTGATTTCGGTCTCGTCCTCGACTAGAAACGCGTCCAAGTTGCTCTTGCGGTGCAGCATCTGGATCGGAACAGGCCGGTACGGGTACGGCGTATTCGGCGGCGTTTGCAGCCACTGCATGAACTTGTTGCCGTCGGGGGTAGGAAGGCTGCGGAAGATTGGCCGGGTCGGGATCAAGCAGCGCGGATTAGGGTTGGCTGGGGTTGGGGTCGTGTTGTTGGAGCGGCAGGGGTGCGTGTCGTAGGGAGAAATGGTATTACCGTAGTGAGTAGTATTGTAGCTAGAGCCTGCGCCACGGCTGCCAGGCGGCGGTACGGTGGTAGTGGTTGCTACGCCCATGGACGACCTGAGCACGCAAGAGTCATAGCGGAGCCGGCACTGGACCGGTAGATGGCGGTTCTTGAGGTACATGTCCAAGAGCAGCATGCGGTTGGCGACGACGCAGTTGGGGATGACCACGCGGACCATGAACATGTACAAATCTTCCAGATTGGCCTTGCCGTGTCTAGCAATCGTTAGCGTAGCTCGTGTAGAAAGGGAAGGGATATTGATGAGCATGTGGGATACCGTGTCAATAGACGGATGTCCTTTTTTTGTCCCCCGAATAATGGGCTCATGGTTGACAACTTACTGGTTCTTCCTGGACGCAAAGTGTCGGAGTAGACCCTCCCAGTCTGGCTCTGGCTCAGAGACTTGCGGGCGATTCATGGTGGCAATGAGGATTGATGGGATATCGCGGAACGGCGGAGTCATCCTGGGATATTAGTACCATAATAAGTCTTTTTTTTCCTCTCTCGTTTCCCTCCATTATCTCTCTTCCCAACCCCAGGATAGCCCAAAAAGAAAAACAATATCCCTCTCATTCCCGCTCACTCTTATCCACTTCTCTCTCCTCCTAACCCTTACCTTTATCCATTCATACAAAAGAAGAAAAGCAAATGGCAAAA
The DNA here is from genome assembly GCA_013620735.1 of Clavariopsis aquatica. NCBI lineage: Eukaryota > Fungi > Ascomycota > Dothideomycetes > Pleosporales > Clavariopsis > Clavariopsis aquatica. Next base: position 16,216 of record JAAZQE010000589.1, on the reverse strand, counting down.
ACAAAAAGGAAAGAGGAAAAATACCCACATTGGCACCGAGTTGAAGTCAGAAACCGCCATGTCCATGTATGGCAGATCCTTGATAAGCTTGTCCGGGTTTTCAATGGCCGGCATCATAGAGGGGAGCTGAGAGCCACCGAATTGAGGGAACTGCTGATAGAAGAAGTCCATTGGAATGATATATAGCACAACCGTCAAAGAGTGTGGGAGTAGTTTAGAGCAAAGTACTTGAGAGAGGGAAGTGGTGAGAGGGTGAGAGCACAAAGGTCGGGTTGAGTGGGCGGGGTTTTAAGGTGTGTTGTGTAGCCTACACGTGATCTGCCGCCGAAGAGACCCGTCACGCCACCTTTCTAGCTCAAGTCAGAGTGAATAACGATTTTCATGAGGTAGGCTATAGAGTATAGCCAATCAAATCAATCTACTTGCTTTCACTCATAGGGGAAATGCATAGGGGACTGGTTAGTAGAAGCAAGACCAAGTGAGTCTGGCTTAGCCAGTCTATTTCAATTGCTTTTTCCCCGGCCTTTAATTCGCTTCACTCTAGGGCCAAAAAAACACATATTATTTTGTTTCACTATATAGAAAGTGAGGAAGGGTCTATCTCATAAATAAATCGTACTGGTTGAAGATACAGTGGGTGTCTAGCAAATAACTGTTTCTCTGATGCTCTTGACATAAATCTACCTTGTCTTCTGGCACACTGCACTGGTTCAAAAATAGTAGATTTTCCATGGCCATACTATAAGAGAGGGATGTGTGCAAACGATGTTCGTTTAGAATAGCACGTCACTTCTCTTTGCGGCATAGGTCAAAGTCAAGTGTTGACCGCACCATGGTACTGAAAAGCTTAGCATCCACTTCAAGTGTTCATGTATTTCGTCAACCTTTTCAGAATTCTCCAAAATATTGTTTTGGAAAAACACCCACCTCCATTAACCATCTAGCGTCAACGAAAATTGATGGACAGTGTATACATGGCACATCACCCACTGAGTATCCATTTTCTTCTGCATAATAAGAGCATATTTCTCATCAGATGTATACGGATTTCTTCGTCTATGCCCCGGAGTTTTCACTTATATCACCGTGACAGCCACCTCACTGTCCTGCTGTCCAAATAATATTTACCATTTCTATTCAGCCCGAAGTAAATATTGAGTTTACTCCGATCTGACTACTCCCCAAAAATGAGAGACTGTATTTGTCTTCCTCAAGCACATAGGCGTCAGCATAACACGCACTTTCACCTCCAATACTGACCCTCCGCTTTCACTCCCCAGTCGACCCACGCAAATACTCAATACAAGCTCGCAAGTTATCTCTCTCTGCTTCTGACCATATGTCTGCCTCTATTGCCGCTCTTCGAATTGGCTGATGTCATTTATTTTCTCCAATGCTCCCACAGCCTTTTCTCACTTCACCTACGCTTCTTTCAACATAAACCCCTTCAAAAGCGAGTAGCAGACGTCTTTCACCGCACGGATCCACTAGGACAATAGCACTTCAATTGAAAAAAAAAACAGGATTGCCCGTCTTGCCTGTGCCCAGAACCTTTGGACATTCATTATCACTTTCCCGCAAACACGTCGACTCCTCCACTCAAACTCCTCACTCGTCTCGCCAACCATCGACCTTTATCCCAACGTTAAAGCTACCAGCTTCAATAAATCCTTTTCTTTCGGTGCTCTTACTATCCACCCCCCAAATTCTAGCCTTCGGCGTAGCTCTCCACAGCTTCAAACTCTTTTTCCACCTCGGAGAGCCCTGACTTTTGCGACGGCTCGGAGACTGTATCGATACCTGCCAGTGTATCAGCAAACAATATCCTCTGTTGCGCTAGAAGCTTCAGTCGTTTTTGTTGTGTCACGTCTTGCCCCGGTTTGAGCAGTAGTCACCTCAGTCATTCCTCGCAAACACATCAGTTTCTGTTGCTCCTTTCAGCTCCATCCTTCTCAGTTGTGTCGCGCAGCTTCAACATTTGTTGTACGCGCTTCAGTAACTCATACTTACTTTTTCGCACTCCATCAACACCAGCTACGAACCCTTTTCACAATACCAGCAATAATGGCTCATACCAGGCTGTTCGCATCCACTCCAAACTACAGGACTCTTGGAAGTAAGTATCTTCGAATACCGTCACCTTCAACGGCAGAATCTAACCGCTTCTTAGACATCCGATCTGCTAATACCGACGCCTCTTTGACCACCATATCCCCAACTTCGGCTTTTTGGAAGCCAGATTCGCCCAGCAAGGACCAGGCTATAAATTCTCTGACCCGACTGAACCATTCATATAGCGAACGTGACGGCAGTGAGTATACTTTACTCTATTTGATTATAGGATATGTTCCTAAAATTTAATAGTGATCCGCTCTGGAGCTCCTAGCCCTGAGGCCATCAAATCCAATGACGACGAAGCAATCACCACCATCAACACTGAAATCATCAAGACTGCGAACAACAATGCAGACATGCCCGTTAAGTTCGACGAGGCCAAAAACACCCCAAAGACCCCCACCACTGTCAGCAGCGACATCATCATCACCAATGCCGCTATTGCTGTTGCGGACAAAGAAAACCACATCCCCAAAGATTTAGATGCCGCCACCCGTGATAGGGCTAGGATCACTGATGCCGCCGAAGCTCTTCTGCTTCTCAAGAACAGCCATGAGCAAGTCTTCCAACATGCTGGTAGCGCTTTTGATAGCATCAAAAACTCCATCGCAGTTCATGTCGACCCACCCGTTGCACATCAGCCTGCTGCTATTGCCCCATATTCCCCCGTTACTTGTAAGTCATCCATTTTTTACATGAACCCTTGAATTTGCATGTCAAATACTAATTACCTTTTAGATCATAAGCTTGAGTTCCATGGCGATGGGCAGCAATGTGCCTCATCTAACAACGCCCTCTCCTCCGATAAAGAGAACACCGTGCCCAGAGAGCAGGCTCGCATCTTCTGTACCCCCGTATCTCGCAAGAAGCTCACTCTTAAGATCCCGGCCAAGTACTTTAACGAGAGTAGCCCACCCAGCACTGTTGCTACCAGTACCACTAGTTTGAATAGCAGCGTAATGAAAAATACACCAGCGACATCCATCAGTACCTTGAACTCTATTCGAAAGCGCTCTGCTACTGAAATAGACGATACTGATCTCACGGATTCCGACTTCGAGATTATGCCAGTTTCCAAGTCCAAGAGAACTTCCAAGAAGACTACCAAAAAGGCCACCATCACAAACAAGAAGGCCAAGATTACAGCTACCACTTCCAACTTTGATGACGATATACCCATTTTCAACGATAAAGATGGAGATGTCGAGATGGCGGCCACCGACGAACCAGCTCTCCTTCTCGTTGAGCCTGAGATGAAACGTAGTGCCCGCATTGTCGACCCAAACAAGCCTGAAGATGCTACTCTTATCCAGCTGGCCACAAAAGTTGGCGCCGAGTACTATGACTCCGATGCTGATGAGCTTCCCGGCAAGGTCAAAGGTGTCGCAAAGCCAGAGCTGTACCGTAACGTCCAGTGGGGCTCGGCTGCGACTGACACTCGAGGAATTGAAGATAGTCAGCCATATAGTCAGCTGGTTCCAGGTCGCTGGGAGCGGCAACCAGACGGCACGGTCATGGACCAGAAGAGAAAGCTTCTTGTCCGGTTCGTCGACATAAATGGAAATAATAAGTTCTTCACCAATCCGCCGCCCAAGGATTGGAAAAACCAAAAGGCCATCAGTGCGCTCAACAAGCGTATTGCACAGCAGTGGCGCCGAGGCAGCCACTTCCGCTTCCGCAGGGTTGTTTCCGAGTACCACCCGCAAGAGCGTGCCTGGATCCTCGAACATTTGGACACCCAGGGAAAGACCCGTCACGGCTTGAAACAATTTGTCGCTGATTTCAACCGCCAGTTTGAAGGAAAGATCCTGGCCGGCGACTCAGAGCCCCGCGAGCGCCGCTCCAACTCCAGCATTAGTAAGGAGCTGGAGCGGTTCCGCTCTGAGTACAAGTCTGGAAAGGTCCCCGTGCCTTCTAGGCACCTTTCCAAGTAGTGGGTTTTTGGTAGGCCTCGGCTATGTGTGTTTGTTGTTTGGGGCGGGGGCTTTTTCTTTGAATTGGTATGGACTCGGCCTTGACCTTTATCTAGCTTATGGGCTGGTACCTATAAGAATTGGCTGCTTTCTGGCTGTTTGGCTGGATGGATATTGTAGCTACACAATTCAATAACTTTGACGATTGTAATCGCATCCTCCATGCTCATGCAAGTTTTAATAAGCGTTTGTGGGATCCTAAAAGCATCCCAACTTAATTCACTTCGTACTTGCAGTATATCTTCATGAGGCTTATGATTCCATTAATGAATATATATCACCTGGACTAGTTCTAATCGGCATATGTACAAAAACTGGGTCTATACGGGAAGAGGCAACCTGATGTTGCATCGTACTACAACATGCACATTGTGACATGAAATACGCAACTGAAGCCTAGGGTATAAAATACTCACATAGCATGAATGTACATACCCAACCCTCAATAATAATCACCCAACACATCATGGAAGTCTTCAAAATCCTCCTCAAAACATGCATTAGGGGATCCATTCTCACCGCAGAATACTAGAAGCTGGCAGTGCCTGCGAACTTTGCATGCATCCCCGTCACATTGAAAGTGCCTCTCTTGGAAGCCAAATACCCGGCCTGACGAAAATGGTAGAGGATGCTAGAACTGCAATGGCAAAACACACCAATTGTGAAGAAAATGCTCAGCTAATGGTCGATTTTGAAGCGATTATGCGGAAGATCGCGCACCATCTCTTCATATGGGGTCTACTGCCTGATGAAGACAAGATCTTACTACAAGGCACGTAGGCATTCATTGATTGGAAACGCCGCCGCTCCACATCCGCTAAAGTATTTCAGGACATCTTCCGAGCTTTAAACTACCGTACAGTGGAGGAAATGGAGACTAAGAAAAATCTCAATGTGTTGAAATTTGGAAGGTTTTCCGCTTCTTCTCTCGATATCAAAACCGCATCCAAAAAGGTTCAAGAAAAAATCGACCTCATGGCTGCGACGGAGATCATTATTTCAGATCTCATGAATCTATTCCCGAATGAATGTTAGGCATGGATATTCGGAACGAACCATAGCAATTAGTCGAGCTTCGAGTTTGGGATGCAATCATATCTGGCAAGGGCATCTTCTCTGATACTGCTGCGCGTGGGATTGCGACACGCGGACTGTATAATCTCAATAACCTCTTCTCATTGTATGTCCTCGAAAGATGTTGCTTGATTCAAGTTATGAGGGTTGGAGGGCCATGTTTGGAGGGCGCATTCGTAACGAGTATACAGATTTGCGACTCCAATTCCTCTAAAAGTCCGAGATATCCCGAATCAAGATAATTACTCAAGGCCCACATTCAATCTCGCGAAAGGGTTTTCAAAATACACACCGCAATATCAAAAGTACAGTCCACCAAAGTAGACACCGATTCATCATCAGTAGCGATCGCATGTTCATGCCTATGGTGTGCGGACGGAGGAATGGAGGCATATGCTAAGAGATAATCAACAATTCTTCCACCACCCTCGCAGCAATAAAGAGGATCGAGATCAGCGGGCGCGTGCCACCGCATAACAGATGAGGAGCGAGCATCGACGCCACCGCAAATTACAAATCCTTCTCGAAACCATGTTGGCTCGTGTTCTCAATGCAAAATAAACATCGAGGATGAGTCGCACTTCATCCTCTCATTACTTTTGTATAGCAAATGCTTCACCGCAACACAGCCCCCGTCCTTAATCCAGTTCCAAATGTGGACCGCGAAACTTTGTTTTGCACTCAATCTCCCCGTTGATGGTAATTCTAAATCCTATCAGTGACAGTAGGATTGATGCATATGCCTTCCCTATCCTTCCTCTCGGACTCTGCATCTGCAAAAACCCTGCTTGTCAACAAAACCCATGCCACACATGTGCGCATGATTTAGACAGAGTATTGAAAGCGTCCCCAGAGTACATTGTAGCCTTTCTTAGAAAACAGGCAGTCAAGTGGCATCCTGATCGGTTGCGAATTACTATCAGAAAACCCAGTATGTGGAGGGCCCAAATATTGCCATACAAATATTTCAGATTCTGGGACAGTTACTAGATGGGTTGGGAAACTTTGAGTTAAATACTCTCTATGATTAATGAATTGGAAGTACGACGCCTTATTCTTGTCTTATTATTTTTATGCTATGCACGCTTAATAAATATATTGCTCAACAATTTGCTTCTCCAAGTCACTCTAATATCATAAATTCCTTGTAAGCTATTTCTATGCTATACGCGATACATGAACTCGGAACTATTACCATTGTTGAATAATTACGGGGGTTTAAAATACAAATATCTTCAAAATATGAAAAGAGTAGTGTAATGATATCTCATAGATTGGCACCTATGTAGTGATTTATTCCATAGAAGTAAAAACTAATCTGTCTTTTCATGTCAGATAGCAAATCTGGTCTTCGTATATTCACAACTTCCCGGCCTCAGTTGCAAGAAACCCAATTCTCTTGTCTTGGAGCTATTTTGGCGGTTCATCCATAATTAACCACCCTAGTCGATGTATTCAATTATTTCAAAGGTCTAGGGTGATGTACTGCATTTTAACCCAGGCTAAGATACTAAAGCACTATCCTCATACTGATACTTCAATTTGAATAATTGGATAAAATCTTTTCCCTACCCATCCAACGGAGTAGTGACTCCGAGAAAGTAGCTCTTCCTCATCACCTACAATACAGCACAAGTACAAATAATAGACTCTTTATCAAATTTAGTGTCAGAATTAAACTGCAACTCTGTGACAGGAAGCAGCTAGGAAATTCAATAATTGGTAACGTAAAGAGCTTCCATAGGATCCACCTATGTTGAATGTGTTTGCGTTCGCTAGTCTTTCGCTACTGGTAATGGTTGCTCATGAGGGGGTGTTCGTCGCTCGTCACCCCCCAATTCGCCCTTCCGCCGTGCCACTCTTGCTTGCCCACACTCTCTTGCTTGGCTTCTCTTCTCTTTCCACTTTCGAATCCTTCTCCTCTCGCTATTTATGGCAGTTCCTGTCACTTCTAATAAATTCTTCAGAGGCCGTCTTCCCATCAAGTTCATTAACCATGCTTTGCAAAGCAACGCCAAGGTAAATAGCTATATGCATAGCGAAGGAGTGAGCAGACAGACCTTAATTCATTCCGTCTAAAAATAATTCCATGTCTCATAGTACCCTAAGTTACGGAAAGGATAATTATCACAGGCTACTTTATTCTCCATTAAGCTGTGACCCGAAGGCCAGGACGGCGCTCCCATCAGGAACTGTATACGAATACATCATGACTTCCGAGCCAAGCATTGACGCTAGTGCTTATAGGCACACAGAATAATCCGTTAAGCTGTAGTCGGACAATGACACGATTTCGGAGTTCCGGTGTCAATCCCTACAGACCTGGATGTAAGATTTGAAGCGAGCCAATCAACTACCAATTTTGATACCCTTTCCATTTTCCTTCTTCACTCTAGCGAGGTTGGAGATCTTCCAATTGGTGTAGTGTATTATTTGCTGTAGAGGTAGTTGAGAAGAAAAAAAAAGTCATTGTAAACACTTGAAAGCGACTGGAGGTGAGTTTTCTCCAATTCAGTACGACCTAATCATTTTTCTGTGGGCAGATATTAGGCACCCATATCTAGAATTACATTGGTTTGCAAATCAATGTAGAAGTTCGGCCTTTAAGATTCCCAGGCCACCACCGCAATAATCGGAATACTACGTATACATCGCCAAAAGGGGAAATGCTCAGCTTTGAGTGACGCCGTGCGTAGGTATTCCTTCAACAATATATAAGAATCTGAAATTACCTACTTTTTCTCTATCAACCAGCTTTCTACTTCATTCTCTCTTTACTACTACATTCTTTTATCCCTGGCGGAATTTTACAATCTTTTCTCACACACTCGTTTTCAACTTCAATTTTCACTTCAACAACACTCTTTTTTAAATCCCACACTCCTTATCGCCTCAGTCAATATGGTTTCCTTCAAGACCCTTTCAATCCTCGCCATCTCGGCAAGCTTCGCTCTTGCAGCTCCCGTAGAATCCATCGCCCTCGAAGCGCGCCAAAACCACTACATGGATATCGTCGGAGAATGGCGTGGCAGAATGGGATTGTCCCAGCTCCAATACGACGGGCAACTCGAGTCCAATGCTGCCAACACAGTGCAAGAGTCGAATGGACAAATGATTCACAAGCTCAACCCAGGAACCTTTGGCCAAGTTCTTGCTCCTGGAAACTCTGATCTCGGTAGCTTCTTCAGCGCCTTTGTCGGCGGCTGGTTGTGCGAAATTCCCTCTCTCCCGGGTCTCGGTGATGTTTGCAACATGGATTTTGGTATTACTTGGTCGCACACTACCACTGGGCATGCGGAGATCTTGACTGATCCTTCGAAGTCTAAGATTGGGTGTGCATGGGCTGCAGGTATATGGGGTTGCGATCTGGCTTAGGTCGTTGTTGGATGGAAACCTTTTGCGCATTCGCGTTTACATTCTTTTGTAAATAACCTTTTAGACTTTTTAGCTGCGAGCAGCGAATGAATTTCTTTGCATATACCATACACTCTAGGCGTTAACACTGAGATTTGGCGAATCCGAGATGCCTTCCCAGGTATCACCCGGACAAGCTACTGTGGCACGGTGTGGAAATTTACCGAGACTTGCAGCACTATAACAAGCCCTCTTATTACTTGTCGTCACTCATGGAGAAGCCTATATCAATGGTATATGGAGTTAAGTTTACTTATCCATTACCATGGCCTGACACCGCTTTTGCCATTCTGTTCCCAAACCACCTTGCCTTCACAACCGTCTCTCTCTCCCTCAATGCACTGCCTCGCGATATCCGCCCCCTCCCTCGGATTCCGCCCATTATTCCTACTATAGTCCCCCGCGAATTCCGTTGCGCAGAGTCCCGGATCCACACCCCACACTCTCACGCCTTTCAACAACTGGGCCCACTGCACCATAACCATGTTGATCGCAGCTTTGCTTGCTCGATAGGGCGAAGCACTAGTGTTCATATGATGTGGGGGTGAGACCTCGGCGATATGTAACGAACCCATGCTGGAAGAGATGACGATAATCTTTGCATCTGGAGAACTCTGGAGAAGAGGAATGAAGGAGTTGGTCACGGCAACAGTGCCGATTACGTTTGTCTCGAAAACATGGCGCCAGTCATCGGGTTCGGTAGTGCTTCCGCCTTCGCCAGCCATAATTGCAGCATTGTTCACGAGAATATCCAGGTGGCCATACTTTTCTGTGATGTTACTTGCCGCACTGGAAATGCTGGCTGTGGATGTAATATCGATTTGGATAGCAGCGAGGGTTGAATGGTCGTTGGTTTTGGAAGCTAATAATCTTTTGACGGCAACTTCCCCCCTCGAGATATCTCGCGAACCTACGAGAATGGTATATGGTTTCTTGGATTCGGACAGCAATTGTGCAATTGAGAAACCGATACCTTGGTTCGCGCCTGTGGTGCTTGTTAGATACGGGACGTGGTGAACATGGCAAACCTCTCACCTGTGATCAAAACTACTGTGGGGGTGGGTGTCGACATGCTCGGAATGAATGTAAAAAGGGTCTCAACGAAAGTTTTGTTTTGTTTTGATAAGTTTTCGGTGCTAAATCCGGTCCTTTTATTGTCACTTTCGAAGGATTGTTCTCACATCATCTTTATTGATAAAGTCAATCCCGCTACTGGTAACGATAGCGGATTTAAGAAGGTGTCGGCTTTTAACGTTACCATATTATTCCGAGTAGTATGGACTTACCAACTCTAGACAGAGAGCACTTCACAAGAGGTACTAGAGACTCAAAATCTTGAGACTAGAATTACTCCATGAAAACACTAATCAGAATTTTGGAACGAGTTCCTAATTTTGACAGAAGTTCTGATGTTGTAGCTATGAGACCTGTGAACGGCTATCTCGGAGTTACCGGTATATCTTTAAAACCGTACGGGAGTCTAGAGTGTCTTTGACCTTCGATCCTTCGACAACCCTTTGTATCAAGACCACTCTTTTTGGTAAGAATTCTTTTCCTATTATATCTGAATACATACTAGTCTTCACTAACCGATTTTTGTATTCCCTATTTCTCCTATCCACCTGGACAAATCAACCAAACGTATCTTTTCCCTTCGAATTAAGTTCTATATCTTCTTCGGATTCGATCTCCGACGATTTAATTGTAACTTCATCCAGAACATTCCCGATAAGATTGTGTGAACAGGTCTCCATCGTCGGAGTCATCTCCGCTAGATTCAGAGAGAAGATCATTCTTTTCACCATTATCTCCAAGAACAATTGGGTCTTTCTCAACTCCTCCTTGTCTGGGAAATCCCGTTGGGGTGCTTTCTAGGGCAGGCCCTGTAGAGGTACGATCATTATTAAGTTGATCATGGGGTGTTGGAGGTTGGTTGTCGTCGTTGCTTTCGCAAAAGGTCGCCTCATCAACAGGCCCATAAGGTATCCTGTGCCGAGTATTACTCGTTGGCCACTGGGAATCTCGGACACCATAATGATCCGTACCTTCTGCTCGATATTTCGCTTTTTTCGTGTGAGTGTTTGGGGTAACAACAGGAATCAAATGACCAGTATTCAGCTTTCTTTTTGAGATGTTGCCTTTTTTGAAATTTTTCTGGACTTGCCGATCCATTTCCTCTTCTGTCTCATCCACAACTGATGAGTGATAATCTGACGCATCGTATAACGGGGGGTGTGGAGAATGTGGGGGTGAATCTACGGGAGATGCAGGAGACAAAAGACGGTATGCGTGGAACTCTCGTCGGCCATAGGTTGCTTCTGCCCACGGAGTGCTCTCCATCAGTGGTTCAATTTTCTCGGGTTCCTCTGCTACCGTTGCTTCAGTCCTGGCACTTTTCTCTTGACTCATTTCCTCTGTCTTCCCTTGCTCTAACCACCTCCGATGGTCCACTTGGTAGTTTTTATGAATGACAACCGGGTCTGGGCAAATAAAGCCCGATTTCACAATCCCAAGGCAATCATAAGAGGTGGGCCAGTCATCTGACTTTTCTGCGGCTGATATGTACAGTCCTGATTCCATTCTAGTATTTCTAAGACCCACCTCAAGGGTGGGGTCAAGATTCTCGGCCTTTCGTCTTGCGGAGTGAGTTTCGTATTCGTCCTCTTTTGTCTCACCTCTGGTATCTTCGATTTGCCTCCGTCGTGATTCTATGTTATGGTAGTCAAATCTAATTCGATATGGGTTTCTTGTAGGCCGACATTTTGGCCAGTGAGGTTTGCCTAGCCCTATTGGTTTGCGCCGTGGGTTTGGTGTCCAGTGATGAAGTTTATCATGGGTAACCGCAGTTGGGAGACGATTCTGTGGACCTCCAGTCCCTGAGTCACGCATATGATTTAGAATCTGATTTGCAAAAGTTTTATCTTTCATAGTGTCGCCCCACAGCTTCATCATGCGGTTTCCACGCTCCCTTTCCCTCGCAGCCTCGGTATCCCTTTCTGGAACTCTTTCCTCTAGTGATCGCCGCATGGATTGATTTTGGTAATATAGAAAGTCTTCATAGTAAGCTTCAGCCCACCTCCGAGTATTATGGCGCTCATTCCTAATATCGCGGCTGTTTTGACTATTGTATATCTTCCAAGCTGCTTCTGCCCGATCAAATTCTGCTCTTGCCGCTTTTGACTCGACAGATCTACCTTTCATGCCTTTCGATTCTTTGTCCATGGTCCGGTCGTAAATCCATCTTGTTATAAGATAATCGACATAGTATCTTCGACCAGGCACACCTCCTTCTGCAGCGCTACAGGCCTTTGCCAAGTCATATCGAAGACTTCTTAGACTCACGTCCTCTCCAAAAATCACACTCCGCTGGCTGCCGTATGTTGTAGTGTCGTCAAAATCGGCATGCGGCAACACAGGCTGTGGTAGAGGTGGTGGATGAGGGGCTTGGGGAAGAGGCGTCGGTGGAGGTGTAGGACGAGGGGGTGCTGGGCCAGGAGGAGGCACAAGTTTAGTTGATTGACTTCTTGTCTTTGGTGGCATGATGTTCTAGCAAAGACTGAGTTGGGGTCAAGTTAGGGTCAAGATTGGAACTTCCAGTGCCCGTGGTAGAATGGTTTATTTGTCCACACGAAAAGGAACGATAACTATGTAATTACTATGTTCGTGGAATGCGCTTTGTTGAAACAAAGACTTACCGAAAACGTCGAATTGGGCTGGGGATTTCAGAATAGGTTAGACTGTGGTACATGAAAGGAATACAAATCCATGAACTAACTTCCATCTCTACGTGCCGTGAAGAACCTACTATTTCAGCATCTTGAATCTCTCACACATGAGTTTAAACAGTCGCGCTCAGTGTTATACCAAGTACCGTCAATTCCCTCGTCGCGAAACGCATGGTGTAGCGAAACAGATTTGCCTCTAAGATCTCCTAAGTCCTTTCCTTGCAAACATAGAGAGCTATAATTAATATCTACTATTCTATAGCTATTAAACTCTAGTGGACTAGTCCCTAACAAAGTAACTCGTGGTGGTTGTTATACTAACTATCGATTCGTTAACGCCATCAATCACCACTTTAGCAATCCACTCATGTCTACTCGCGGTCAAAAAGGTCTTGTATAATTTCAGGGGCTTAGAAAAGAAGCCCAATCAAGAAATAGTAGACGTCTCTTCTTGCAGGCCGCTCTAATCTAATAGACAGGCATTCCAAGATTTTCTCGGGTCAGAGCTGGACCTTGAGGATTTTAGCGTTTCTTTACCGGTATTTAGACTAGCGTATTGGACGTCTGCTTACATTACATAGTACTATCATTGGTACTAGGAACAGCAAAGGTCACGAGTTATACAGACCTTAAAGAAGCCTAAGCAAAGCGTGCCGAACAAGACGCTGCAAAGGAAGCTAAAGGCAAGGGGAAACGTGGTCGAAAGCGGAAGAACCCTACCACACTGGAGGCAGTGGAAGACACCACGAGTAAGGTCAAACGTGGTCGGAAACGCAGGAGTACTGCTACGGAGACAGAGGCAGAGGTGGATGCAAAACCCAGTGGCCAATAAGGTATATAAGCAAAGTCTCAGAGCTAGCCCGGCCCCTGATTAAGAATGTGCAGAATGAAAATGCCCAGGATGTGCCAGAGCCGTCGGCAATCCTAATAGCGGAGACGTGGTAGAAGGGGGTGTGGAGGATGTTTAATGCAGGCTAGATAGTGATTTAGTACTAGAATAAGTCTTAATAACTAGAAGCTAGTTGTTCGTTTTATTGCCTAATAGATTCCAAAGTACATAAGTTATCGCCTGTGAGCCATGACAGCAAGCGCTACAACTCGTGCAAATCTACACCACTTTCAGCTGCCTTTTCCAAATGTGAACCCCGACATTGTGCCAGAGTTGTGGCCAAGCTGAAGGCCAGTGTTGCCGCTACCTGAAAAGGTAATGTGGTGAGACCTGTTGGCACTATCTGTCGTCTTCGCGATTGCCTGCTCTAACAGTCTGTCCTGTGCGGTGGCGATCTCTCTCAACACAGAGATAGCTTCATTTTCTCCGATGGCGGATACTTCCGTGTCGCAGAGCTCACGCTGCGCCTGCTGAGTGGCTGGAAAAAGCTCGACCAAACTGTCGACCAGCTCGGTGATATCCTCAATGAGGCGACGAAACTGCTTCTCCTGGTACAACACCCACTTTGCTTTTTGCCGTACGCCAGATCGGTTCTGGCGCTCGATAGCCAGCTGCCGCATCTTCTCGTGAAGCTTTACCATTGCCGGGTCTAGATCTGTCTGCGGATTGTATGCCGCAAGGCTATCGTCTTGAGGCGCCATCTGATTCTTGTATCTACTTGACACGCCTTCAGCTTCGGCAAACATTTCTGTAATCTGGCCAAGCAAGGATTCAGCATGTCTGACGGTCGACTCAGACCCGAAACGTCCTTGAAGTGATGCTGTGTCTTGAATATCCTCCTCCAGATGCAGAGACTTGCCCCACCGCGACAAACGGAGTCTTGCGTTGTCGAGCTTGAGCTGGCTGGTTTGGAAGTCCTTTCCGAATGTGCGGCCGAGCTGGACAAACTCGAAGCACTCGACTGTGTTGTTGAATAGGCCTGCAAGGGCGACGACACCAACAACAAGACCGGCTGTTTCTGCCATGTCGGCGCGTTAGAGTAGAAACAATGATGTTGGTAGAAACAGGAAGGAAGGCGATACAGAAGAGTTGCACCGCTTCTTCACACTTGCTTACGGCTCTCAAGTATACAGCCAGCAGCAACAGAGACGAGAGGTTGAGATACTCTTATGGAGGTGCGCAGAACCAGCTCAGCTGAAGCGCCAGCCCAGCCTCGACAAGTTATCCATTACGGCTCAGCCTCGTGCGCCAGAGCAGCTATCTGTTTGCACAAGACTCTCCCTCCTACACAAACCAGGTCACTGTCATGCACGATGGCCTTCCCTAGCACTAACATCACGTTTGCAGGGCATAGCAACCAGGGATTGCAGGTCGGCTACAACTCTGGCGCTATCCACGTTGCCCCTGGCAAGTGCCCGCTCCCGCCTTGACCAGTGCTGTGCTAACCATGCACTGTCTCTTCAGAGCGTCCCGAGACTCCACCACAACCTTCGTGCTTCGTGCCGTTCCGCCGCGACCCAGACTTTGTCGCTCACGAAACGCTGCTCGACCAAATACGTGAGCGATGCGCTGCGCCAGCATCTCGCGTCGCGCTGGTGGGCCTCGGCGGGGTGGGGTACGTTCTGTGCAAGGACCTTGGGTTGATGCTCACACCTCACTTCTAACGCCAACACAGGAAGTCCCAACTAGCCATCGAGCACTGCTACCGCACCGCCGAGCAGTCGCCAGAGACGTGGGTGTTCTGGGTGCATGCCAGCAACGCCGCGCGACTAGAGCAGGGCTTCCGGGAGATAGCTGAACAGGTCAAGGTCCGTGGCCGCAAGGACCCGCAGGCGGATGTTTTCAAGCTCGTTCATGACTGGCTCCGCAACAAACAGAACGGGCGATGGCTGTTAGTGGTTGACAACGCCGACGATGCTGCTGTTCTCTCTCCGCTACCGAGGAACAGCCAAACATCATCAGAAGACAACGGCGCTGATGGCGGCACCGGCGGTGGCAGCAGCGCTCTCAAGCAGCTCCTGTCCGGATACCTCCCTCCAAGCACACAAGGCTCAGTCCTTGTCACTAGCCGGACAAGGCACGCGGCGATTCAGATTGTGGATGACAGCGACGTTATACCGATCGAGCCAATGCACGATGCAGCTGCACACGCGCTTCTATACAAGAAGCTCGGAGACAAGGTGGACAGGAGCGACGGCATTGCCGAGCTGGCGGCTGCCCTGGAGTACATGCCGCTCGCTCTCGTGCATGCGGCGGCATACGTTCGCGAGCGAGCACCGCGATGCTCAGTGCGGCAGTACCTGGCGGAGTACCGCGATAGCGACAGCAGAAAGACGAGCCTGCTGAACCAAGCAGCCGGCCACCTCCGCCGCGACGAGGCAGCCAGCAACTCAATCCTTCTCACGTGGCAGATCTCGTTCAACCACATACACAGCAGCCGGAGATCAGCAGCAGACCTACTATCGTTAATGAGCTTCTTCGACCGCCAGGGGATACAGGATGCTCTGCTCCGCAGGCCGAGCAACACAGCGAACGACAACGACTTTGAGGATGATGTTGTTATACTGCGCGACTATTCCTTCATTACAGTCACAAAGGATGCGAACACGTTTGAGATGCACAGACTAGTACAGCTAGCTACACGCACGTGGCTAGAGAACCGGGGTCAGCTTAACAGGTGGCGCGAGCGGTTTATTTCCAACCTTTGCGCAGAGATACCTACAGGACAACACGAGAATTGGCAGAAATTCCAGGTGCTGTTCCCGCACGCGAGAGCCGCATTAGGACAGCGGCCTCAGGACAAGAAATCACTTAAGGAGTGGGCCCTGTTACTATACAAGGCGGCATCGTACGCATGGCAACGCGGAAGAGCAGGCGAGGCAGAGCACATGTCAACGGTGTCGATGGAGGTCAGGCGGGAGGTGTGTGGTGAAGAGGGTGCAGACACATTGCAGAGCATGCAGATGATCGGACTGGCAAGGCAGTGTGGAGGTCAGTGGAAGGAGGCGGAATCGATGAACAGGCAG
>JAAZQE010000588.1:0-18967 GCA_013620735.1 Clavariopsis aquatica | reverse complement strand
GTGGAGAGGGGGGCGGGAGGGTGCACGGCCGAGGTATACAGCGGACGCCCAGTGCGAATGATATGGCGTGGAGGTGTGCCGATGCAGCCCTTCTATGCCTTGCCCATACCCCCATATACCTCAACCATCTGATGCACGACTAGTAGGCCCTGGCGGACTCGGGCTCCTGGCGCGCCTCGTGCCAGATCAAGCGCGGACACTGCAGCAGGGCGGTCCAGACAGGCTCCAAGCAGGCCCCAAGCAGGCACCCCGGACAGGCCTCTTGGACCGCGGAGGCGGTCAGCGCATTGCGTGCCGGCCGTGTTGTTGTAGGCGTGTGGCGCCGTCATGGTGTATGGCGTAGGGAGAGAGAGCAGGGCGACTTGCCCACGGCGAGTTGCTGTGTTCCGGCTACACCACGGCGCGCTAGCCTCTTGTGGCATGTGCTGATGGTCGTCTTGTCTGCAGGAACTGCTTGGCCACAGCCAGCGCCACGTGCGCAGGTCGGCGCTCGCCAATTCAGACCGTCTGTTCTGTTGTGCTCGTCCTGGCCCTCGTCCTCGCCCGGTGCTCTCTCTACTCGTCTCATCCTACTCATCTCACCCTACCCCATCTCACTCTGCCCAGCCCGCGATCTCATCGGGGATTTGCTTCGCATCCCACCCGTCTCATCCGGTTCGCTCGCGTAAGATTCCGAGACGCTCATGGTGGGGGCTTGGCGCCTCTATATCCCTACCCCGCTGACGCCCGAGTTGCTGATGAGCCTGCCAGGAATGCAAACGTGTACTAGGTATTGCGGTACCTACAGTACCTACGGTATCGACACGGAGATAGGACGACCCGAGCAAGCCGGCACGTTTGAGGCGTCATCCGAGTGAGCAACTTGGGAAGCAGACGAGGCGCTTCTTCAAGCAACCGCGCTTCAGCCGCATCGCATGCAGATGAAAAGGAAATCCAGCCAGACTCTCGCGCGGCCTGGACTCACGAACCGACCAACCTGCTGCTGCAACAGTGACCCCGTGTCTTGCGCCCCCGGCTACCCATACTTCATCTCCGAGCAGCAAATCATGACCGAACCTTTCTCGGCCAGCAGTCTTCCTCTCTCCGTCACCCTTTGTTCGTAGGCCTCTCCCTCTACCTCGACCAGCCCGCCTTCTGCAACCCGCAGAGCACACGTCTGCCACGCCAGATTCCCGGTCTTGTGTCCGTATTGCAACATGACGTCCGTCCCAGGCAGCACCTCGTCAACAACACAAAGCCTGAGCAGTAGCCTGTCTTCGCCCGCGCCCCCTGTATGTATCCCACGCTTTCTCCTTTGTGCCTTCAGCATGTTTTCGCTCATCAAGGTTGCCACTTTGGCTGTTCTGCCAAGCAACGGCTTCCGGAATTCCCAGATCAGGGTAAGAGTATCCAGGTCCTTGATTTCGAGCAGTGGATTAAGCCACGAGGGAACGTCTGATGGGTGCTTCTCTTCAAAGAGCAAATACTCGTCTATCGTGTTGGGTCTGATCTCCCAATAGGCATACCCATTGAATGTCTCCACAGTGAGCACCAGATTCCGAAGGCACATGCGTGGGGATGACATCAGAGAGCACAGCTCGTCAAAGTAGTTGTATACAAAACGTAGGACGAGGCCAGTCTCGCGGGGTCCTCCTGAGGGCACGTATTGGTCAATTGAGCCCTCTGGAGAAAGCAAATCTTCAGTCAATGAAAGTTCCAACGACCTGATACACCGGAGACTCTCTGTTGACCTGTCCTGAAGGAAGGCCAAGGCCGTTGGGACGCGAAAGTCGCCTCGGAAGCAGAAGGTATTTTTCCCATAGAACGCTTCGCGGGCCTCCAAGTAAAGCTGTCTGCACACTTGCATACCCTGTAGATTGATGCACTTGATCTCCACACTATCGGGTTTTTGCAACAGTTGATACGTGAGGTCGACATTTTCGGGAAGCCGACCCTCGACATGACATGCATACATCTGCTCTGGGACATCAATGACATGGGATAATGGCAAGAACCACGTTTTGCGGTGATTGACAGGCCTGTTCAACGGGAACTCGTTTTCTGGCATCCCGTTAGCCCATTCCGGCTTGCGTGAGATGCCGCATTCGACTAAAATGGCACCATGGACTAAAAGGTTGTCGTAAATCACTTCACGAATCTCACGCGGGAGGGCCAGAACAAGCGATGTTTGGAGGAGAGTATACGAGGTCCGTTGGTATGAATCCATATCATCCTAGGCCGATGGAACTATCTTCCCAGCGTTGCTGTCAATGGTTGGTAGGTCTTGGGCAAAAGCAGAGTCAGAAACTTTCTTATCAGGCAGGCAGGCAGCTGGGTTCCAGCGCAGCGGCTAGAAATGGATTAGCGCCAACGTGACCGCATATTAGAACATCAATGGACGACTGCTCGTTTCTACTTTCAAAGACAAGAGGTATCGTGTTATACATAGATTTGCCACTGGTACATACAAATTGTTGCTGCTCATGAAAGGAAACAAGACTGCTAACAGCTAGGATAGTATTCTCCCCTCAAGATGCTCTGCGAATGATTATTCCATCATGGAGCAATGACCATATTCCGAGACGTAATAGCAAAAACCCGGCAGTTAGGAGTATGCGTTGATTTTCAACAGCTCCTAAGCGCCGCACACTCAAGTAGTATGGCAGCCTGGTCACGATGGTCGTCTCCAGATACTTATGCTCCGAGACTGTCCGATACTAAAGAAGAGAGAAATGAAGAACATTTTAGAAGAATAGAGGCTACCCCAATATATAAGCAAACTACAGCACTGGTCTTGACTATGCTGCTTGGTATGATCAGACCCTCGGCAAAACATTGCAAGAGCTTTCCCAGACACAAACGCCGAAGCAGCGCAGATGCATGCACGAAATAGAAAGCCTGGTTCGCCATGTCAACAAATGCACCCTCTACACCAAAATGAATACCTCAACATACCGCCTAGGCTACCAAAAGTTCCAAACCCTTCTTCGATTCTGACGGAGGCTGGTACTCAATATGACGTAGAAGGTCTCCGCAAGATCATGAACAACGTCGAGCAAATCCACCCCCAAGTCATATAGCAGAGCTTTGCAAAGGTTGTTCCTTTGTCCTTCTGATTTAAAATTGTCTGTTCATGAGTAAATTCACTCCCATTACTCGTGACCTAGATAACGGACGACTAGAAAAGGTTGGCAGTGCTCACTAGACTTGTGCAAGGGGGGAATTAACCCCCGTATGAACCTGCACTGCCAGTTTGCACTGCCAGGCTTAGTCGACTCTTGATTGGCTAGTTAAAACATTGCGGGGTTACGGAACCTGGCAGTGACCAATGCCGACCGCTCAACCACTACCATTGTTCCTGACATTTGACCGCAAGTCCGGGGCACTGGCTTGCTTTCCCCCCTTCAGCTACCACATGCTCGATTGACATACCCAGCAGTGTCATACTAGGTCTGCCAGCACCGCTACCTTTTTCCACCACGACCGCTCACTCCTCTCTTCTCATTTTGACTGGTAGTAAACATCGATACTGCTCATTATCTTGTCCTTGTCTTCCAATAATGGTACACTCGTCGCGATTTCCTGGTCTGGAATACAGGAACTTGAGTGCTCATTCCACCTCACCCCCCTTACACGACCTCTCTGTGGCCTTGAGCAGTAAGCTGACATCGCCGGAACGTTCGTTCATGTGAACATGCCAACTAACCCGTCAATTACGAAGACCAACTCGACAAACAACATCGGTGCGATATCTGCTCCAAGCAATTCTCCCGTGCCTCAATCTTACGGGACCATATCCGGCGCCACGAGAAGGAGAAGCCTTTCCAATGCGCAACATGTAAGAAGGCTTTCGCCAACAAGAGCGACTTGAAAAGGCACGAGGATGTTCATGCTGGCAGAAAGTTTGCCTGCGAATTATGTGGGAGACAGTTTACTCGACGGCTCGCTATCACGAAGCACATTTGCACGCCGTATACTCTCCCATCTGTGAATATACTGGTAGCTCAAAGCATCGAAAATGACCCTCTTCGTAAATACATACCATCGAGCACACGATCGACAGGACTGCGACTTGCATCAATGCCATCTCCAGATGAACCATCTATAGCATCACAACCATCACAAAACTCCTCTCGCCGAACCATCCCGCTTCCAGCAGCTCTTCCCCCCCAGCACGCCTCTGCAAAATATCACTCCATTTCCGATAGCGAGGATAGTGATAACGACAATGGCAACGAAGATACTCATAGTGAAGTCAGCGAGGCCGACTCGGGAATGTCTTCCAACACCAGCGATCACACCGAGCCTCTTCCCGACTGGGAAGACTACGCCTTCAAGTGCGGTATCTGCCCTGCTCAGTATGAACACAAAATTCCCCTCGCGCGTCACCAAATCCACCACCTTGAGGAAATGGACCTCCGACCCTACCGTTGCAACACATGTAAGATATCATTTGCGTTTTATGAGGAACTCTCCAAGCACGAGATCTACGACCAGAGGGAGCAGCTCGAGGGTCCATGTCTGTCTCTACCATGTATATGGAACTGCGGTAAGGTTTTCACGTCCGCAGATGCATGCAGAGAGCACGTTAGCGCCAGCATTGATCTCAGATGTAAGGTTGGCATGGCCCTAGAAGTGCACTTGCGAATTACGGTACTACAGAAATTCAAGGAACTTATTGCACCCGAAGGGGAAAGTGTGCAGAGGGCGATACAAAGGTTGATTGACCAGAGTTTAAATGGCTATCAGTTGAGGAGTTTGGATTTGGGGTGGTTTCATCGGATTATTGCGAACTTGGACGAAGAATGAAGTCTCCTAATCTTATGGATCAATCTTATTACTATATTCTGGCAATATATGAACCTCATTACTCTTGGGCTGCAGGTTTTTTTGGTGTGATAAATGATTCGTTTCGTCTCTTAATGAGCACACCCAGAAAGGTTACTACAAAAGGTAGGCCCTTAGTCGAACTGAGTGTCAGTTACACTAAATTGCTGCCTGCTCCCGCATTTACAAGGCCTGGGGTTCCCTACTTCTAAGAAAGCAACCCATAATGAGTCAACAATTGCACGTTGTTTGACGCGCTGTACAACTAAACTATGATTCAAAAACTACTCGTGTGCTCGAACGGGGGTTTCGTGATCGCCCAAGTGTCTTCCTTGCAGGTTGACCAAGAGGGAGAATAGTAGGAGTTGGACGGATTAAACTAGAAAGAGGAGTTTTTTCAAGTGGTATTTCCTTCGAATGGAACGAGCTGAGCTGGCTTCTATACAGCATTCGCCGCAGGAAGCCCGCCCGCCCGCGTTTGTACTCGTCTGTCAAACTATGAATGTAGGCGCTCGAACAACTCTCATTGTCTGAGTCCGCGCAGAATGGACATTTGCCAATCCATTGTTCGCTAGCTTAGTTGCCGTAGCTCGTTCCCTCGCCCGCTTCTTTTCTCTCTCTTCATCGTCCTTTTTCTGCTTACGGATAGACCACCATATCCAAGTTATCCACACCAGGAGCACAGCAACCGTCAAGGGTGTTGCTGCTGCCCAATAATACCGAAAATAACGGAGCGTCTGCGCTGAGAGTACTTTCTGACCAGGGCCAGCTTGCCAATTCAATATCGGCATCGCAAAGAGGGTCTGGGGGATATTAGCATTGAACCTTACACCGAATTCCCCAAACCCCATACCACAAACTACGAACAAGAACAAGAACAGTAACAAAACAAAAACAGGAGAATGGGTTTAGAATCAAGACTAAACCTACAGCAACAAACGTCGACGGCAAAAACACCATAGTCAAAGCAGCGATTGCTTTCATGGACGTACTATCGCGTCTTGTATCTGCAGCAATTCTTTTCGCGTCCTCGGCAATTTCTTTAGAAGAAGCGGCGAGCTCTGTGCTTTGAGTTGCAAGGGCCTGTGATTGTGCAGCAATGCTACGTGATTCTTGACTTTCCTTTTGGGCGATGAGGTTCCATATCTGATTCAATGGCGAGTTTAGTTCTCCATCACAGTAGTGGAAAGAATTTTTATATGATATGCGGGTTGTGGTACAAGAAATAATCATAAACTCACGCTAGATAAAAGCGAAGAGGCTCGTTCGGCAGCCAGACGGTTGTTATCTGCCATTCTTAGGATCTTGTCTTTCGTAGCTTCTATGTGTGTGTTAATGTAGATAGTATGCTCTCTATGGTATTCCATCCGATCCGTCGGGATGTTTGCAGTGGGCAGTGTCGACACCATTCTATCAAGTAGATTGCTGAACTGTGTCATAGCCTGCATTAGGAACCCTGCTTCGGTGAAGAGCTGTAGTACATCCTTCGTGATTTCGTTATAAGCTATATTGTTTACAGGTTCACTCTTGACGCTGCCTTTAGCTGAGCTGCGTACTGCGGGGCCTGAGGTCCGGTTTAACCGGACTTGGTGTAATGCTATCTCGAGCCTTTCGTCAATATCATCATCTTGTTCCTTATATCTTTCCAATTGAAGGAGAGATGTTAATGCGAGCATGAGTTGTGATTGGCCGATAGACGATTGTGGAAAACTAAGGAATGGTTTAATAGTTTCGGTATCCTGAAAAGTGAGCGGGTCGTTAGAGCAACCAAGCAGAAGAGCAGTTGTGAGGCCTGTTGTGGGTTGGAAGGCAAGCGAAAGAGCGATGTCATTTCGGCCAAAGTAATCAGGTGATGTTCGGAGAACGAAACCTAGAGTGAAGATGTTGAGACGTGAAGTAGGCATCTGGTATAGTGTACGAACCTTTCCAACTAGAGTCATTATCGTCCGGATGCGGTGTGTGAGAAAAATGCAATTCCCCATCCAATATTACCTGCAGTAAAGACTTTGGTAAATGGAATTCCGTTAAAATTGATTTGAATGTGGCTTCCTCAAAGGGTATGGAGAGGAGGCCTATGTTCGACTTTTTGCTCACTCGTGGTCCGACGCTGTATATTATCAGAAAATTACAATTTCCATAATTGGTATAATGAAATCGCTTACATCAACCGAAGGCAGTATGTAGGGTCTTCTTTGTCCTTCGATTTGGGGAGATTCTATAACCACTCTTCAGATGGGGGTTCTAGTGCACCTATGTGTTTATTCAAAAGACATACAGAGCGTGTCCATTGCAATAGTTCAGTTCCATCCTTTTTATTCTCGGCAAAGTGGATTGGGTCGTCCTTGTTCTAGCTTTGTGAGTTGTTGATGTTGTTGTTCAGAGGGCGTTGGAGGGAAACGGCAAATACCGGAAATATGGCAATCTCGAACGTGGTGCATAATGCCGGCTTGTATGTTAGTTTACCAAGGTTTCTTGCATATAATGTACTACTTCTTTTCTCGAAATCCATGAGAAGTGTTAGTGGGTAACAAATGTCTTTGTTGGCCACTCTGGAGGTGTGACCCGAGCTAAATATAGGCGGCAGTGCGGGGCACAAATATCGGACAAAAAGTAATTCCCTCTCGAAAACCTCGACACCGACAACACGCCAAAATATCGACCGCTGTCATTTTCAACTACGACATTATTTTAACTTGATTCCAATGAATTTTAAAGTGGCTAAGATAGTTCTTTGACGTAGCCGTCACTCTTATCATCTAGACCCTGAGTACCAGCAAGGCATCATAGTTCATCTTTTACCACCACCCAAGGTGCCCATATAGGATGGTGCTACAGGTTATTCCTCACGTCCGGTATATCGATCTGGATAAAGTAAAAGAAATTTTAGAAACCTTATTTCCTGGGCAGGACTGGTCGGTCTCAGTACGTCGCGTGTAGACTTTTCTTGACTTGTAACTTGTTTCTAACAATGCCTAGTGGCGTAGGGGGAGAGTACTTATCGACGCACCACGACCATTAACTGATGTATGCACATTCCTTTTCTCCACCCTTGCAATACTAACACCCTGAAGGAAGAAATCCTCTCGTGTCATCCAGATCGACAGTAACCAAAGGGTAGATAGACGGGAATAGCTATGTCTCTATGTAGCATGGTTCAGTATTTGAAAAGTAGGCTATCGTCGTACCAATACGTTCTGCCAAATCAAGACTTGTCTTTTATCCCTGTTAAAGAACTGGCTTCGACGCTTGATACTTCGGCGCTTCGAAAATTGTCTATGGACTTGGGTGCATCGGTGGAGGACGCGGACCGATACGCCAATGGGTCTCTTTCAAGATCTATCACAACTGCCCTCATACTTCTCGCCATTGACGAAGAAGCAAAAATATTTTCATTTCTCGATGCTGGGTGGACAGACTTACACCTACCGTTAACATCCGACACACCAGCAACAACTCTACCATCTAGACTCTCCTCTCATCTGCGAGAAAATTTCGAAAGAAACCAATGGTCATTCCTATCACCAGAGTTCAACAAGCTAGGGGAGCACTTAGATCTAGATGAGCGAACCATTCTTCCATACTTAGAAATCTCTGAGACAATTGTTAAGAAAGGCGTCTTCAGTGACGTGTCCATACTTTGTGCCAAAATACATCCATTTTACCAGACAATATACCATCCAAATGGGGTACGCAATTTTCCATCCTCCCTTTTCCCCGTTCTCCACATTTCAAACGGGTAATACTAAAATCGCGGCCCTTTGAAGGTTCCAGATCCGAAAATCGCGTTGAAGCGACTGTCACCTGAATTCTTGGATCTCTTCGAGCGTGAGCGCACAATACTAAATTGCCTCCGCTCTCTAAACGAACCGCATATCATCCCTCTTCTGACGTCATACAAATGGCGCGGCGACTGCTTTCTCATGTTACCCTTTGCAGAATCCACATTGGAAGGGCTATGGAAGAGTACAGATCCCTCTGAGTTAGGACCATCGGTTATATCATGGGCATTGCTGCAGATTGCTGGACTAGCAGATTGTCTCGCACGCTTACATCATTTCCCCTCTCCTCTCGTATCTGGATCTCCAACAGATCTTGACAGTTCTGGACCCGTTGTTGGAGCACTTCATGCCGATATTTCACCTGAAAACATCCTAGTCATGCAGCATACAACTCCAATTCTCAACTCTATCTCACCCACAACGGAGGTATTGCCGTCACCTCTAGGAACGCTAATCTTCTCTGATTTTGGTCTAAGCACCCTCTTTCATCAAAATCCCATCGATGAAAACTCAACTCCGTTCCGTGGGACCCGCACCTTTGAAGCCCCAGAAGCCAGATCACGAGTGAATATTGGCCGTGCGAGCGATGTGTGGTCGCTTGGTGGAGTGGTTCTTGAGTTCCTCGTGTGGCTAGTCTTAGGCCGCAAAGTACTCGAAACATTTTTTCAAGAGCGCTGTACGGAGGATGCAGGGTGGGGCGGCAGGATCAGGAGTGATTGCTTGTATGCATTGTTGGTTGATGATGAGAGAATTATTATGGGTTCAGAGGTTAAAGGGGTGGTATGGAAATATTTAGAGCTAGCAAGAGAGGATGTGCGATGTGAGGATTCGGTAAAACATGCACTAGATCTGGTCAGGGAGGGTATGCTCGTCGTGGATGCGCACCAGCGTTTTACTGCTCAGAAGGTCGCTGAGAGATTTCGGGTGATTGTTGAGGAGATGAGTTGATGAGCGTCTAGATTCGGATGTGAGATAATGTCCCGTTAAAAATATGTACTATTAGCCTGTACTCCAAATATGTTCGATTCCAAGGTAAACACCAATCAAATTTGATATAAATTACTTTATATTTGGACCCCTTCTCAAATACAATGGAACCAAACACGGGCGAGGCTTTGGATTGGTTTCACATAGCTTGTGTTCAAAAAGGTTCCACCAAAGCGGGGGTGTGTTAGGCATCATAGTCTGGAATAGCACGTCCCACAAGTAGACTTGATTTCGAGAGCAATCTTGCAAAAGTGGAGAGAGATGGTGCAGTCCACGTTTCTCTTGGTAAAACATTCTGAGATCTTCTCCTTGGTGGACAAACGATAAGGTCCTCACACCCATGCATTCCAGCTCACTATAGCTAGTAACAAATAAACAGTAGATCAATAGAGAAGAAAACGTTGAACCAAGGAGAGCATGCCGCTTGTAAAACTGGATGCTACCCTATAGCTTGTGCTTCGATAGAAAGGGATAGCGCCAACCGGGTTGAGGTCAATTGTAAGGCTGCGATACGATTACGATACGAACTTGGAACTTGGGGCTTGGAGCTTGGAGCTTGGAGCTGTGCTTTGAGGCTCAGCTGGCTGAAGCTGGACCACTCGGGTCCCGCGGAGCTTGTGTACTCGGGACTCGTCGGCCTTTGTTATGTTAATCTTGAAATTTTTTTTAGAGAAATTAGATAAAGTTGTTCGATTTGACAGAACTGAACCTCGTACTATTCAAGCCTTTGCTATCACGCTTGGTATATTGCTAGTATTGGTGGTATCGCTAGTCAATGGTACGTAAGGAGATCCATGTTTGCCAACACAGCCAATCCAAGTCGAAAGAAAGTATGCAACGATCAACCTGTTGTCCATGCCGTAGAATTGCAGGAGCGACAGTTCTCACCGTTGTTCAAAAATACTCGGATGCTTCCGCTGTTACCCCGCTTAGTACCGTGCTTCTCAAGGAATGCATACCTGGTATAGTTTTATGCTGTTGGTGTACGCCTGGGTCTCAGCTGTCCACTATACATGTGATCTATTGCAAAAATAGTCTAGAAAGATCAAAGCATCACATTGAGCCAACGTTCAGGCGAAAGCATTGATGATGTTGTTTGTTGAGGCGGCGCTGAATGATCTATTTCCATCGCATCGGGCCGATCAACATCATATCAAAAGGGCGAATAGCAGAGTCGGCCCTAATGCCCCACTAGGGATCGGCCGGCACACTAGCTATTCTTTGCAAATTTTCCGGCTTCATGATACCCACAGGACCAGAATGCGATGGATCAACGTCACATCGGTTAGCGTTGCTTCAAACATGTCCAAATAATACTATATGGCCCTGGCTTAGGGGTACCTGCTCCGCCTCAGTCTCCGTTGAGCCAGCACATGCGGCGAGCGCCACAGAGGCTGGACATGGGGCAAATTCGACCGACAGTGCGGATGTCCGGGGTAGTGATCGTACCACCTGTATATGGGTAAATGACTTCATATTGCTGCAACGCCGAGGCTTGTCGAAGCACATCATTCCACCGAGTTGGGGCTCAGGAGGGAAAATAAACAGGCCTTCAAGTATAAGAACCTCCAGCCGCTCGCTGTTTGAACTCACCATCGGCTTCTCAATCATCTCAACCCGTCAACCCAACTCCCATAAACACCAACCAAATACCAACCAAACACAATCGTTTCAACTCCAAACAATATCCGACATCTCAAAATGCTCTTCCAGTCCATCATCCTCGCCTCCACGGCTGCCCTCACCGCTTCGGCTTTCCCTCTGGCCACCGAAGCCCAGACAACCTTTGGCCTCATCACAATCCACTCTGGATCTGAAATCCAAAATTCGGGCGTGCAAGCAGCTCGCGCAAACCTGATGGTGAATGCCAAATCGCAAAACGCATCTTGCGATTCCCCGACAAACTTTGCGACCTTCTACATACAGAATGAGGAACTGCACCTCTACGCCGCATCCGCGACGCCGCAGACTATCTTTGTCGATCGGTCAGGAATGGGTACGTCGTTCCTGAATCACCGTTCATTATCTGTCGATTTCCCTAACTCATTACGTAGGCCAAGGCAAGATCGGCTATGTGACCGGCGCCCAGCCCCTAGGCAAGAACTGGGAGACTTCTGGCTGGAGTCTCAACACTACTACCGGACTGGTCTTCAAGGGCACAACTGTCCAGGCCTGCCCGGGTTCTATTGATGGAGCTTGGAGCCTTTGGCTTGCGGGTGTTGCAGAGCCGGGATTCAACAAGAACTGCATTGGCGTTAAGCTTCGTGCCATTGAAATGAGTTCCCCAAATAGCTGCGTATATACGCAATAAGTTTGGGTGGGCGGTATTACGGGGGTGTAATTTCTGGTTCAGTTTTGAATTAATGGAGCGAATTGCATAGCGTAGGTTTATTGCATCAAGAAAGCAGAACATAATAAGCATAGCAAAAAGGTTTTTTTAATTTTAATCCAAATCGAACAATCAGGATCTTTGATTAAAATGACAGAGCTGCGTTCTCTTGTCCCCATGATCTATTAAGTTCTACTTGTTTTCTATTAACAATTAGATTCATATATGCCTAGATTGAAAGGCTAGTTTTACCTTCCCACAGTTGAATTGTCTCTAGTCCCAAATATATAGCGCTTCAGAACACATATAGAAGACGCGGACAGCTCTTCTGGCTTCACCACTAACAAATCCTCCATCATCCACCGAAAAACAAAATTAGAAAAAGTACCATGACACACAACTATACAGTGAAAACATTTCTGACAAATAGACCGATAGATAGGGCACAATTTCATCAAATAGAAACACCATTTTGTCGGGTTATAAGAATCATTGTGGATCTCTAGCAAGCAGTCAGCTCGGCCCCTTCATCGCCAGAAATTGACCCTCAGAGACATCCCGCACTCACTAATCTCTTTAGAAAATAATTCTAGAAACCTTGAACTACAAGTCAAACTGAAAAAATCGATGAGTGTAACCTAGTCCATGCCTATGCACTAACGTACAAACGCAAAGTAAAGCTAATCGGTCAGCTTCGAGCTTGCAAGAAGAAATTTTCATTTTTGTAATGCATGATAATTTATTGGGAATAGCTAGGAGTGCAGTTGGATGATTGGTATTTGGTTGGAAAGGTGGAAATGTAGTATAGGAATTAATGAAAGAAAGAGATGATTGTCAACAGAGGAAAGATGGCCTGTGATGAAAAGAAATTATTGAACCATAGAGGAAATAGGTATTGAATTTACGACCATTGAGCTGTAAAGGGAGTATCTAACCTCTCGCTCCCAACTTCTTTCAGCCAGCTGCTTAGTATCAACATATGCCTACTGAGGTTTCTTAGAACATTTGACATTCACCAATTTATGATTCAGATTTCCCATGATCTGGAGATCAACCCAATCCCTAAAAACTACCAAACACTAAAAGCAGGTATCAATTAATAGAAACTTTTAATATGTATATCAGGGGACTAAAGATCAGGAAATGGAAAATCCGTTTTCTTTTCTCAACTACTATGTTCACGGTCACCATCCTTCTTGGCTACGACAAGGAGTGCGGTACGAAAACAAAATATAATTACCTACAGGGCTGACTAGGGACTCGTGGTTCATATTTATGGTTCTCTTTATATATTTTTTCCCTTCATTCATCCGAGTTCATGGGGTACCAACTCTCGACTATTCTAAAATCTAGCCGACTCTCCTATAATTCATTCTATGGTAGAGGTCCCAACTCAGCATCTCCTGGATCATAACCCGGACGTGCGGCAGCTTTCCGCGCTATTGCAATATCTCCGTAAATACCGAAGTATTGCCAGGCCTGACCCTCTGTAATATTCAATCGCAATCGAGCTCTCTCAAGCAGGCTCCTCCTGTTTAATCGTGCGGTCAGTGTTGAAGGAGGCCCAGGATATTTGTTGCTCAACAGTGTAGCTCCCAGCTCAACTAACAGCTTGACCATACTGCAGTTCCCTGAATCGATTGCGAGGGCGAGTGGTGTAAGTCCATCAAGTTGGCAGGACTCCTGTGACCCATCTGGGTCCACGCCGAGATCTTTGACGAACCAACTAACAATTTCCGACCTATCACGTAGGACTGCGCGAAGCAACGAGAAGTAGAGCATCCATTCAGGCGTTCTTGCTGGATTTCCCTCGTGCAACCGATGGCTCACGGCATATTTTGCGAACTCCAAATGACCATTCTCAACGGCGATCGGAAGGAATAACGCCTCGTCGTGTCGTCGGATGTCGTACTCATCGAGCAACTCTACAATGCGGACATTCCCCCCCATGGCCGCATAACGCCAAATCGGATTTTTCTTAGATAAACGCAAACCCTTCTTGGCCTCATTTTCGAGAAGCGTGCGACAGGTATTTAAATGTCCCCCGGCTGCAGCCTCTCGTAGGGCAACCCGCTTAAACCCCTTAATATTTCCATTGTCGGGACAGATACCTTGATCTAGCACAAGATGCACCAACTCATCGTTTCCATAACTAGCTGCATAGCAGAGAACCCTTCTGAAAGAACTGTTCTCGATGTTTGGTCCGTGTTTTTTAACTATGGCCTTGGAAATCTCGAAATTTTGGCGTGCTGCTGCCTCCACCGCTACATGTTGCCAGACTTTCGTGATTCCATCCTGTGAACTTAAACTCGTCTCGTACAAGAGATATTGAATGACGTCCAAATGTCCAGTTCTTGCTGCTTCCGCTACTATATTTCTAAAGAAGCGATGAGAAGCTTTAGGGGGCTCGTATATTTCTGCGCCAGCCTCTGCGAGCAGCTGAACCGTATCATAGTATCCTAATCGAATCGCCATTTCAACAGGAAATCCAAGGTAGCCAGATTTGCAGTTTGCCAGATCCACGAATGCTGTGTTCTTTAGCATGGAGATTTGGACGTCCTTCCATTGCATAATAATGGCGATCAAGAAAGCAGTAGATTGGATTTGTGTTTTGTTCTGAGGCTGCCATTTCCATTTACCCAAGATCTGGTAGTGGAAATCAGCGCGAATTAAAGCTTCACATATATCCAGTAGTACGGAGTGACGATTCACCGACGGGTCGCTGTGCTGTCGCTCCTCTACGAGGAAATCTAGCACGGCATGCATAGTGATGCAAAACTCGGACGAGTAGACTGTGCCAAAGACACCATTTCTACGATATTCAATGCCGATGTATTCTGAAAGGAGCCGAATTTGGAATTGACGTGGGAGCTTGTCGACTATGTCATTGCGGCAATACTGTTCTTGTCGATGCAAGTAGTTCCGTGCGTATTGTTTGGTCACTTCCTGCTCGAAAAGCCCTGCCGGCCAGTTATGACAGGTTTTCATTCTACGTTGGCTCTTGCTTGGAACTTACTGTTGACTTCTCGCAGAACCAGAATACTGTGAATCTTTGTGTAAATTCCAGACAATAAGACGACTAGCTCAAGAATGTCCTGGACCAGCACGAGGGGTAACTCAAGAAGAGGCATGAGGAAAGACAGTCTATCGGAGAATCACATACTACTGGTAATTCAAGGACCCTTTCCATGCTTATATGTCCATCAGAGCACAGGGTGCAGGGTGTTGGCTTGGGGGGTTTGATGGCAGCCTAGTGATTGCCAAGCATAGGTCCTAGGTCTCGGTTATTGTGGGCATGGGCAGTGTTCGTAGAGGCGGATCACCAAACTGGGTTAGGTACATTCCTAATATATCATAGCGCGGTCTGTGGGCACATACCTACTTTCTCGCTGGCCATATGATTGACCCAATACAACTCCAATGCAAATCAACCACCACTTCTCCTGCCTGCGAGAGATTTCCGATCGATATCCTCAAATTACTTATTTTGCCCACTGATGTGCCTTTTTTTAACCATGAGGAAAATATATGCATATTCCCTAATCGGATTGACAATTTGTTTGTTTATTTATCTCTTGCTAAGGTGTTCTAGGCTATGTCGGTCTTGTTGTCGTTCAAAATGAAGACGCATCGAGAATCGACTTTGGAGAATTTTATCTAATCTCGTATCTAGTATTTGCCATCCGGCAAGCCTTTATCGCCAGTCGCCATCGCATCGTAGGTTTAAAAAGGGAGGAGATTTCGTAAGTTTGACTTGTGTCTTTCATATTCGTTATATCATTGATAGAATTTATATTCTTGCTATATTTTCTCTTGGAGATGGTAGCTGTTAGCGCTGCTATTATTCGGAGATATTGAAGTTTTTCTGGATTCAAATCCGAATACACTTCAGGATCTAAAAAGAGGTATTCATAATGAATTTGTATTCCACTTAAGTATCTTCATGTAAATCTTAAACATTCCCAAAGAGCAGTTCTACTGTAGGCAGGTAGTGTGAGGAGAAACCCTATGAGTAAATCCATGTGTGAATTGACCATAGGTTTACATCAAAAAATGTAAATGTGGAAGCACCTCTCCTAATAAACAATTCTTCTCGTTTGCAAATTCGACCACCTGCATGGGGTTTGACACAAAAATAGTGCGACTCGAAATTTCGATACTTATTTCTAGTAATGTTACATATATCGTTGTTCTTTAACGACTGGTCCAAATTAAGAACAATGGGCCGAAATTCCAATTGCCCCATGCTTCCATATCGCGATAACGATTTGCATGTCAGCTGTCAGAAATATGCTCCAAGAGGTCAAAAGGATACCGAATCCCACTCGCCGTCTTGTTATCATTTATGAATTTGGTTTATCTAGTTCAAAATGAACAAAATAAATTCTTCTTCCCTAGCTTTCTATCCATATTTCGTTATAACTTTTGCTCCCAGTCTTTGTATCTTCATACCATTTTTTTGCGCCACAAAGGTACACAAATACACTGCTCGGGATGGTTATGAACAAGACTTTGCTTCTACCTCTCTGTGGTCAGAGACGAAAGTCAGGAAATTATACTACCACCACCGGCTCGAGCGGAACACTCCCCATAATGTACCTACCCTAGTAGCCAAATAACTCTGAAACTCAGTATAAGACCTTTCGATCGATTAACTCAAGGCAAAAGAAAGTACCTTGAAGAGGTCGAAACTACCGATATCTCGACAACTGAGTATGCCTAACATGCTGTTACCCCCAACAAGCCCCAGGTCCCTACTATCGCACCAACAAAAGAAGAAAATGGTTCTCCTACCACCATGTCCAAGACCTTTGCCTGAGATTACGACATGGACAAGGATGTTCTGGTCATTGACATCGATATTTCTTCTACTATCCTGTCTCCCATGTTTTATGTCGTTGGAAAAGAATTTGTACTTGCTGTTATTACTATATAATTTCGCTGTGGCGTCAGGTGCTCCAAGCATGCTGTCGCCTCACTAAAGGTATTGCCCGCGCTACTACCCTAACCCAAGCATAGCACACTTTCCACCTCTACCAAAGGGGCCGGTATTATCCTCCACCGGATCATCCTTCAGTGGTCTCAATGACTCCAAATATATCGCCTTTACCAAGACCCTGAATATCAAAGTCAGAGATCGAGATTCGTAACCTCCCGTTATATGCCATATTCTAAAAAGAGGAACACCATAGCCTCATACAGTACTATTCGAGGAAGAAGTTCATCGAGGATGACACGAGTAAACTCAGAGGGCGTTATAGATATAGGACCGCTGGGGACGTGGAAAGTGAGGCTGTAGGGAGTTGGGTTCGCCGGTTTATGGATCGGATCGGATCAGCAGGTGTTGCTGATATCTGCATTTTGGGGGGATATTTAAGACCAGTTGGGGATGGAATTGTTGAGTTGGAAATGAGATTTGTTCCTCTATGGACATTAAATTCTTCGTTTTGGTGCAAAATATTAAGGCCTTGAGGGCGAAATGTAAACCAACACATACAATATTCTTTGCGTCCCTCTGCCGTTTCTTTTTCCTCTGAACTATTAGGACTAGGGTCACATAAGCAGCCCTTCTACTGCACCTATAGGTAGCGTCTCTTCATGGCAGCCACACAAAGAATTTTCAGTCACGTACCCCAAATCGCAAGGCTACCCATCCCCATCCACGAATTCACCCCCAAAATACCAGAAATCAAGATAAAATCATTTAGAAACCGTCCGATAGACCTTTTTCCATATACACGTGCCCTATGCTCTTCTTGCAAACTGCCTATACACATCTAGAAGGTCAACATGTAAGGCCGACTAAGAAGCTTTTGCCTCGATCCTTTGCATACGCGTCAACCATCCAACCGACCAGCACACCTACCTCCTACGCGCGTCTTTCCGTGCAGTGATCCTGTAGAGCAGTCTTGGTGGAGCGCCTTATTGAGACATCGGTATGTCAGCCCTCGCTTAGCAGGGGGTTGGGAAACACTCGAGCCAGTCACTGTCCAGGGATGATAGAATCTGAAACGGCTCCGTCCGTGTTTGCTAATAGTGATGAACAATCATTAACCTATTCGTTTAAGTGCAAATGCGGGAAGGATGCGCATGGTGGATTAGAAGTTTAGATACGAGTTGGTGAGCGACACTCACGAAGAAGCAGCTAGGGTTGAGGTTGCTAGAATGAGGGGAATAGAATTCGAAATTCTTTTTTAACGCAGTTGGTCATCTTTCTCCCGGCGATTTAATACAAATTTTGAACTCACCTGTGACTTTTGGAAGTACGTTCGCTTTTCCATTTGGTACATGAAACGTGACCGATCCTACTCAAGAAGTTCCATGAAAAAGTTCCCAGTCCTCACGAACCAAGAAATAAAAATAGACTACAACGATGGTGCTCAATTTCAGGACCACTAAACTATCCGCCTATTCACACGCACGCCATCCCTGTCATCCTTTCATCCTCCAAAAACCGGGCTCCTTGCATTGTCTACCAATTTCGGTATCTATCTAACCAATTCAAACACCAAACGTCGATACATCATGTGAATTCTACCCTCCCCAAAGCCATGTACCTGACTATGCATCTCCATCCGAGGACGCGTGGCTACCAAGATATCCGCTTGTCTTACAAGCACTGTACATGTACCTGCTTTAGGCGAGCCAAGCTCGGAGCATCCATACATGAGGCAAGCAAGCTGGATTAGGAAGAAGCACATCAATTACTGGGAGGGAACTTGTATAAAGACCAGCAGATGGGGAAGGAAAAAGGGCACCCAAGCATCAATCAACTCACTCACCACCAGCTTGCCACCACCACTTTTTCCCTACCATTTCATCTTTGGTAATTGTAGCCTTCTATAGACACGTTGTCAAGCTCCCTTAGCCCAGCTGCCAAAATGAAGACCGCCCAAGCTGCTCTCCTGTCCGCCCTCCTCATCGGCAGCAGTCTCGCTGCCCCGGCACCCAAACCCCCTAAGACATCGACTGGCTATTACACGGCGACAGTAATTGCATCTTTCGTCCCCCCTGAGCCAACAACGGGTTACTACACAGCGACAGTAATTGCATCTTTCGTCCCTCC
>JAAZQE010000587.1:0-18984 GCA_013620735.1 Clavariopsis aquatica | reverse complement strand
TATGGGATTTTCCTATTAGAGATAGGAAACCAGCCCTATATTGATTTAATAGGGTACTGAAAGGGCAATAGCTTGGGATGGAATCCTAGCTGAACACAACGACCAATGTAAGGCCACTATGTAACAGGCTTGGATCTAAACTGGTAGGGATAAACCCCTTTGTATCAAAGCTGAACAAGACAGAAAGTTCTATTACAACGGCAATCATCAGCTTGACTGAGAACTGCATTCACCCAGCAAACAATACATATTTGCTTACTTCTGCTTGAACAGCACAGACTGTTTGGGATTTGGCTCCACCAGAATATCCATGTATACATTGGGTAGTCGCTCCAGCTGTACCTCGGGAAACCTCACGTCGTACTTGCTAACCACTAACGCAATAATCACCTTCATCATAGCGCTGGCATACCACCGCCCAGGACACGTGAAGCGGCCGTTTCCCCAGTGGACGTTGCCAGTCTCGGTGCCCACAAAGTCGAGGTTCCCTCTCGCCGTCTCTGGTGCGGAGTGAAAACGCTCCGGCAAGAATTTTGTTGGTGAGGGGCAGAAGGAAGCATCCATGGCCATGCTGCTAGCGGGCATGCATATGTATGTTCCACGTGGGATGATGGCACCAGTGGAGAGCTTGACCGGTGCCATGGCTAGGCGGTCGAAACTCACTATTCTTATGGTCAACAGGGACGTGTTCAATAATTGTAGTATGTCACGTGTTTATCCTTTTGCAAGATACGTACAGTAGTTGGGGGAGTTGAAGCGTTGGGATTCTTTTAGAAAGGCGTCGAGTATCTTGAGGCGGGCTACGCATAGAATCAATAATCAATCACCAGGTGCTTCCTAAAACGACTTCCTACGTGCCGCCCACCAAACTCTATAGTAGTTGCCCTGTCGCTAGTACTTCTCTGGCTTGGAGAGTGTTGTTGCCCCACCCCCTGCGTTGGCAATACCTTTGGTGCCACTGCCCTGCATAGATTAAGTCCCTCTACGCCTCCTCACAGCATTGTGGCAGCTTACGCCCTATTTCTTCATGAGGGTGGAAGGGGGCTAGGTAGGGAAGCAAGCGCCTGTACTGCGCCAATAAAGAGTATTTACAAGATTACAGTCTTATATAGTAGAGTAGATTATTATTATGAAATAGTAATTGTTACTAAGCTTATAAACTTGTTTATAAAAGTTTATATTTAAAGAGTATAAAGTAATCTTATCCAAGAGCTCTTTAGTATATAAATACTAAGATAGTAGGATAAAGAAGTATATTATCTATAGTATTAAGGTTATAAATATATAATTAGTAGAAATAGTAGAGTAACTCTAATTAGGCTGGTAAGAATTTACTGCTATGGGAAGGTATTTAGGACTCGATTTATCCGCGACAGTAGTTGACTTTATATCAAGAACAGCCAAGTACATCTCTACCCTGGTACATGAAGTACATATGTACAAAGGTGCCGCAGTAGACATCAGCCGACTGAGATTGCCGCCAGATGTTGACAACATCATCCTGAATTCTGTGGTTCAGTACTTCCTTAGCTTAGAGTATTTATTAAAACTGTTACAAGGCCTTCTTCATCTGAAAGTGTCTAAACGTATATTTTTTGGAGACATTCGCTCCAGTGTCCTGCAAAAGGAGTTCTGAGGCTCACAAGCATAAGAGGAGAACCTTGAAATAGTCACTTTGGGCATCGCTACATCTTTTGCTTTACTCATCAAATCAAGATAGATTCGAGGCCAGTGTTTCTGAACGAACAAGCTTGTTAAAGCGTCATTGCTGTCAGCGAGTTGATGAGAAGAAGGAGCCATAGAAGGAAATGGTTTATTGACTTCATATGTATATATTTTATCCGGTTAGTCAAACATTGAACGCTTTGCTTAATCTTATGCGCCATTTACCCTCTGCTCCCGCCACTTGCACTGCAGAGTCGTTCTCATTGCAGCGGTCATTCCTATATCTTCTAGAGTCGCACCCCCCAAGATCTCGAAGACCGCCATGTCCGCACCGAACTCTCCTTCGAGCCAATTCTTCAACTCTAAGGCCACGAGAGAATCAATACCGTATGTTGCAAGGGAGTCCTCTGTCTTGATCTGCTCAGCCGCAATCCCCGTCACCCTACTGATTTTTGATTGCAAGGCTTCGGTCACAACCACGCTTGCGTTCTCGATAGAGGATGCCTCCGAAAAGTCGATTTTGAAAGTCCTTGCTTGCCCATTCGAAGCTTGGACCCTCCTACCGGCGACGTCTGCAGCATGCATGTGTCTAAACAGAGGGCCCTTGAGGGCTAATGGGATATCTAAGCCACTAGCCATAATCTCAGTAGGGAGTCGGAGACCCATAACAACTTGTGCCATTGTAGGGTCTGCAGCGAGAGTTGGCGAGCTCATTGCGAAGTCCATTATGGCGAAGACCTCTGGCATCGTGTTGGGTTGCAGCAGATTTAGTCTCAAGAGCCTATCCATGACATCCTTGTTCTCTGCCACAAATCCTTCGCTGAGAATAAGGCCTAAATCCATTGCCAGACTCTTTTGTCCTTTCGCTACTCGATGTCTAGCTAGAGCATCCTGGAATGTATTACCGGCGGCGTAGTTGCTTTGACCGGCGTTACCGAAAATTCCGCAGACTGAGGACAGCATGATGAAAAAGTCTAGATCAGATGGTAGTGCTGTGTGCAGATTCCACGAGCCTTGGATTTTTGGGTTCGTGGAAGCACGCCAATCTTCGAATGACATGTCGTGGAAGAGCTTGTCCTACGAGTTATACTGTGATCAGCAAGAAGATTGAGATCTCGCTATAATTCTGGGAAACGTACCCGAAGAACCATTGCCGCTTGCACGCATCCTCTAATTGGAGGCATTGTTTTTGAACACTCTGCGACAACTTTATGCAAAGAACCCGTATCCGTAATGTCAGACTTAGGGCAGAACACCCGCATTCCGGAGGACCTGAGTCTTTGAATTATTCTTTTAGTTTTGGCGTTGCCTTCGGGGCCTGATCGGGATAATAGAATAAGATTTCTCGCACCGCGGTCGAAGAACCATTGCGCGATGGAAAGGCCGAGTCCACCCAGTCCACCAGCAATGACATAGGTAGCATCATCCCTCAATGCTAAAGATCGATTTCCGCTGATCACAGTCTATTCTCTTTGTAAGAAGTCGCACATTTGTCATCTCGTGGGAAGAGGTGCAACATACCGGGACCACAGCACTCTTGTTTACTTCCAAAGCTATCTTGCCAGAGCTCTTTCCCCCCTGCAAAAACCGCATCGCGCCTTCGCTGTCTTCTACCCCAAATATGTGCAATGGGCTCGCCGTGCGTAGTTTACCGTCGCGGAAAAGATCCATGACCTTGGCCAACACGCTCTTGCCTAGACCGTGTTGAGCACGCATGATCATGCTTAAGTCTACCGCCGAGAAAGTTGCAGATCTTATAAATGGACCCATCGGAAGTGATCCATGAGAGATTGCGTCCCGCAAGCCGATGTCGACAAACCGACCAAATGATGCAATGCACTCCCATGATGCCGTAAGTAGTCGTCCTGTTGTCGAATTCAAGACGACATCCACTCCGCGTCCATTCGTTTTCTCCCGTATTGTGTTAATGAAGCTGTCGTTGCGGCTAAACAGAATATGATCCTCTGATATACCATATTCCTTCATTAGGTCCTGCTTTTTGGATTCTGATCCCACTGCTGCGAAGATTTCCGCACCGATATGTTGCGCAATTTGAAGAGCGGCTTGCCCGGTTCCACCTGCGGCAGCAGAGATCAGAACGGTCTCTCCCTTCTTCAGACGAGCCATCTCGACTAGAGAGTAATATGCAGTACAAAATGCCACTGGAATAGATGCTGCTTGTGGGTATGACATTGTATCAGGGATTCTCATGGTGTTTTCGTTGTAGGTTCGCACGACGGTCTTATATGAGTCGATACCCCCGACAACGACACGATCTCCTATGTTGAATTCTGAAATGTTTGACCCAATTCCTGTCACAAAACCAGCGCATTCTCCGCCTAAGCGATCTGTATCGACACGGCCGAGTAAGGTTAGGCAATCTTTGAAGTTCACACCTATGGCACGAACTTCAACTTGAATCTCATCTGGCAAAATAGGACCGTCATCAAGAGAGTCCGCTGACCATTCAAGAGTGTCAAGCAGTCCTGGCACTCTGACGCCGAGTTTCAAACTACGGTCCCTGATCTCTTGCGGAAGCACAGGTTTTGAGGACTCCGTAAATATATGTTCATCTAATGCAATTGCCCTGATCAGTCGATTCACACAGAGTCGGCCCTCAAGCTCAGTGTACTCAGGTTCATATTGGCTCCCGTTTTTGATCGCTTGCTGTAGATGATGGAAGACGTTCTCAATGTGATTGGGTGGCCTCTCAGGCGAAGAATCATGTGCGAGTTCCAGAGCCACCGAAATGATTGGCACACCCCTCTTTTCATTTCGTAGGACTCGGAACAGTCCGTTGGTGGCTGAAAATCCAGGGGTCCAGTGGCTGCCACCTTTCGTCACCCACACAAGGCTTCGTGCATTTTGGGTGATTGACTGCAAGGCTAAGAATACCTCTTCGTTGATTTCTGCAACCAGGGGTCTTTCGGTTTCTATAAGAGCTATGAAATCCAAATTTCGTTCCTGGGACGCCTGAGCTGCTTTG
The DNA here is from genome assembly GCA_013620735.1 of Clavariopsis aquatica. NCBI lineage: Eukaryota > Fungi > Ascomycota > Dothideomycetes > Pleosporales > Clavariopsis > Clavariopsis aquatica. Next base: position 14,333 of record JAAZQE010000587.1, on the reverse strand, counting down.
GTCAATGACATCTCCTCAAGTGCTTGCTCTGTACCAAGTCTACGGTTCAAACTAGCTGTTATGGCACCTTGGAATAGAGATGAAGGGTCCGCAATGATGACTACTGGAGTTTGACCAGGTGACGATTGATCTTGGACTTGATTGTGGGAGGAGACTATGATACTCCACTGGTGACTGGAATCGCCTTTGTGATCGCGAAACACAAAGTCTGCCCCTGAGAACCCTGCTTGTCGAAGAAGCTCATCCCACTTCATTTCTAGTACTACGGGGCTCAGTATCCGGAACTCCTCAGAGCCATGCCACCACCCAGGAAGCAGACCGAACACAAATCCAGTCAGTAGATCATCAGGTCGTACCAGCTCCTTGAGAATCAATTTACCACCCGGCCGAAGGAGTTTTCGAACATTGGCCAAGGTTTCCATCAAGTCTGCTGTCGTATGGAGAACATTATCCGCTATGATGATGTCGTAATTACTCTGTTCAAATCCTTGGGAACAGGGATCGTTTTCGATATCAAGAACAGAATAACTCATCTTCTTCTCTTTGAACCTCGTTCCAGCCTTTTCGAAGAAGAATGGACTGATATCAGTGAACATGTACTCCTTGAATCGTGATTGCACAATTTTGAGTATCTCCTCAGTAGTCGACCCAGTCCCGCCTCCGATCTCCAGAAATCTTAGGTTTGGAGTTTGGTGCACGAGGGAGTGTAAGTAGGGACCAAAGACAGCAAATGCTGAGGAGTCCTGGACCATCTCTTGATAGAAGTGACCTACGCGCTCCTCTTCGTGAAATAGCAGCTGAAGAGGGTCTCTTCTCCCGCACAAGATGTCCGTGAGGTTTTGACCGACATCAATGTGCAGCTGTCCGCGAACTGTTGGTTGGATTCTGGACATGATCTCCTCGAACTCCTGGCCGGAAACCTCATCCTCCACATGCGTACCGAGATGCGTTTGGAGCCATGTGTAATACTGTTCCATTTCCACCGCAACTTTCTCTCCGCCAGCAACGTTGCGGAGCGCGCGTATGCCAAAAACAGTCGTTGCGGCGCGAACATCGTTCAGGAATTTTTCAGGCTCTTCGTATTCTGGACGACGTATCTCGCAGTAATGCAGTGTCTCTTCTTGATTGAGCATATTCAATGCGGGCTCCCATACCATCTTTGAGCAGAAATATGGCGCCTCATCGAGAGTGGCTGGCGCACGTGGATCACTGGAGATAGCTCGAACTTCCAGGTCCTCTATCGACGATTTCATATACTTGTAGTCTTCTGAGACCACTGTTATATCGAATCGTGCACAACGAGGGAGCAAGCTTCGGGATTTTGTAAAAGCCTTGTCCCTGCTCTCCGGCCCATGCCCAAATCCTCCTGAACTAATGAAGAGTTTCCCCACGCGAGTTGGAATCATTGTTCTTAGATCTCGTGTTGTACCCATTGCCGCGAAGGCTAGTTGAAAAACTCCGTCTAGCCTGCTTGGGTGGACAACAGGAAGATATTCAGAATCCTCACGGTAGTTCGACACGATCGCAACAGCCTGGTTTTTTTGATCTGAGTGTATTTCTGTTAAAGCTTGGAAGACTGGGCCGTAGTCGAGTCCGAGATGATTCCGTAGAGTTTTGTACATCTCCACGTCATCGATCTCGTGGAAGCACTGCTGGCTTGCTTTAGTGTGCCGTTCCTGTCTCTCGCGCAGCCTTTGGTCCTTCCTGTCCTTTTCGTCCAAGTCAGCGGTATCGGAGTCCATGACCGCTCGAGCTGTTCCCTGGCATACTAGCTCAATAATTCCGTCCCCTTTATGGACGAGAATGCGGAATCGTTGGTTGCTATTGCTCTCTTTGCTCGTTTGTGACAAGTGAAGATGGACTTCTGTTCCTTCAGTATTGTGCCCGACCACAATGGGTGCCGGAAACTCGACATTGTAGAGTTCAAACCCGACGGGTGGTTGGGCAGATATCTCTTTTACGGCCTCGATGACCATAACCAGCATTCCTGCTGCCGGATAAAGAATCGAGTTGTTGACTTTGTGGTCACTGACCCATGGCATGGTATCGTTATTGATTAAAAGCTTCCACTCCGATTCCAGAGAGTTCATACTGCCACCTGAAGAATTAATTCGCAGTCCGAGGAAAGGAAGGCTACCCTTTGGACGGAAGCGATAATCCTGGCTCGCCTTTGGCTCCTCCCAGTGCAGGATCGAATGATCGAAAGGGTAGCTTGGGACAGATGTCAAAACCTTCCGATTAGGCGAATGAAAAGCTAAGCAAATAGCTTTCTTGATGTCAGTGTGGAAATTTAAACAGTGCAAATGGCCCGCTGCCGAAAGAACAGATTCAAGGCCGGACTGGTCTCGGATTAAAGCTGATGTGTATGCAACTTCTCCAGGCTTTCGAAAGGTTTCGAGAATCTGGCGAATTGGACCCTTCAATACAGAATGTGGCCCAATCTCGAGCCATCCATGTACAACAATGTCTCCCCAATGACTTTGATCCAGCTTCTTTGCAACAGTATCTTGATCTGAGCGTTTGGAGCAATACTGCATTGCATCAAGAAATCTGACAGGTTGTACCATATTCTGAACCCAGTATTGAGGATCAAGGAGGCTGGGGCCATCAACTGGAGTCCCTGTAACTGAAGACACCATAATTGATCTTCGCGCATGACCTTGCTCAAGGCGACCAATCAACTTGCCATACTCGCCAGCCACCTGTTTCATTTGCTCTGAATGATAGCCTAGCTTGACTCTCAATTTTCGGGCAAACATCTTTCTGGATGCTAGTGATTCGATGAAGGATTCCAGCTGATTCTCGTGGCCGGAGACAGTAACGCTGCTGCGACTGTTGATGCAGCTAATTACTAGAGTTGCATTCTCAGGATTGGAAGAAGCTTCGTGAAAGTAATCAATCTCGAAAGAGGCATCTTTCGCTGACAGTCCGACGGCTGCCATGGACCATCTTGGGCCACCCCCTTCTTCTAGGCCAGAGCACAAGAGACCCCTATAGAACGATACTTTTACAGCCGAGCTGTGAGAGATGAGCCCAGTACAGTATCTGTGTAGCACATCGTGAGCAATTTACCTAACTCGCACCTGGAATGAAAATATCACTTACGCAGCAGCGATCTCCCCAGACGAATGGCCGACTACCACTGAAGGTTCCACACCTAAATCGACAAACAGATCCACTAGAGCTATTTGAAGGCATGTAGTGAGTATCTGACTAAATCGAGCTTCGTGAATCGAAAGTTTGCCAACCTGTCCTTTAAGCATACTTTTGATATCTAGATCAGATCCGAGGTGAGATTTGATATATTCCTCGCTTCTTTCTACACTTCGTTTGAAGGTTGGACTGGCAAAAAGTTCTTTTCCCATACCCAACCACTGGGCGCCTTGCCCTGTGAACACGAGTCCCAGATTTTTATTAGGTCCTGCGATCTTCTTAGGCGTGGAAATGGCGGACGTTATATCGGTCAGCTGGCTAAGAGATGTAATCACACAGTACGACCTCCAGGGTAACGTTGCGCCGCGTCTGATCAAGGTGTGTGAGTAGTCAGCAACCATACGTTCGGTGATGGAGTCTCCTTGGCTATCAAACCATTCGCTGTGTTTTCTTGCGAGGCGCTTGATTCCCGATTCATCCGAAGAAGAGAAGAGTAGGAGTTGTGGGAGGTGGGTTGCTTCAACGTCATCGGATTTGGGACCGTTGATGTGTCCATTGACGAACAGGCGTTCTGTGTGACCATTCGAAAGAATTGTTTTGAAATCTGGAGATGGAACATCGGGAAAAGTTATGCATCCCTGGGCCTTCTCCAATAGTCCGTGCATCCTTATGTATGAATATGGGTCATCCAGGACGACATGTGCGTTGGCACCGCCAAATCCGAAAGAGTTGACTGAGGCTCGACGTATGCCCGACTCGGTCTCTGGCCACTTCAGAGCCGTCACTGGAAACTTGTAAAGTCAAAAATAGTCTCAGACAGAGTCATGAGTATTTGCTTACGTTGAGATTAAAGAATTCATCGTCAATGTCTGGATTCAAGCTCTCAAAGTTGGCGTTTGGTGGAACCACACCCTTTTCGATAGAAAGCACCGCTTTGATAATTCCAGCCAGTCCACTCGCACCTTCAAGGTGACCGATATTCGATTTGACCGCACCGCTGTAATTCTTTAGTCTCTAGAATTATCTCCAAGAGGGATATTCTTACACATAAAGGGGCTCTTCGAGCGTCCGGTACCGACTGAAACTTTCTCCAATTGCGTGAGCTTCGGTTGGATCGCCAAGAGGAGTTCCTGTGCCATGCGCCTCAAAAAACCTCGTTAAGCTCATATCAAGGCCGGCCTTTCGATACGTGTCTCGAATGAGTTGGGCCTGCATTTCTCTACTTGGTTGTGTGATCCCCCCGTGAGTATGACCGTCCTGGTTAGAGCCTACGGATCGGATCAATGCTCGAATAGGATCTCTGTCACTTATGGCTAATGCAAGCGGTTTGATGATGAGAGCACCAAATCCTTCTCCTCTACCATAGCCATTAGCCCGAGAGTCGAAGCTGTAACATCGCCCATCTCGTGAAACGAAGCCCATGTTTGAAAGCGATATATCCATCTCGGGAGTCAGGATTACGTTAGCAGCTCCTACTACTGCCTAAACAGAGAAATCAATATCCTTTTCATCTACAGTGAAACATCAGATCGACGTACCAATTTCGTCTCACCCGACCACAGTCCCTGGCATCCGAGATACAGTGCAACCATTCCACTAGAGCATGCTGTATCTATCGTCATGCTTGGCCCTCGGAGATCAAAGAACCAGCTAACTCTGTTCGAAAGCATAGCCTGAGATGTACCTGAAGCATTATACTTTGGAATCTTCTGGTCGTCCCGAGAATTGAAGATCCAGTAATCTGACGAGAAGCATCCAATATGGACGGACGTTTTCGAGCCTGCAACATCACCCATGGAGAGTCCCGCTTGAGTAGAGGTTCAGCCATTGCTAAATTTTGCTAAACAGCCACAAATACGTACCATTTTCCAAGGCGTGATATGTGGTCTCCATGATCCCCCGTTGTTGTGGGTCTAGCGAGCTTGCCTCCGTGGCTGGAATCGAGAAGAAGCTTGCATCGAAATTGCGCATGTCGTCTTTGAGGTAGTGTCCATTGCGACTTTTCACCTGATTAGAGTTAACGCTGTTTCCAATTCTGCATGAAGCCTTGGGAGATTTACTGTACTCGACTGTTGAGCATTGGAACAATAGAAACCTTCAATGTTGTATCTATCCTTGGGTAGTTCAGATGCAGCACATTCTTTGTTCATCAGCATATCCCAAAAGGCATCCTCAGACGTGGCGCCTCCCGGAAAATGGCAAGAGAGGCCAATGATGGCGAGTGGCTCTAAAGCCTCCATGGCGCGTTTGGATGATGGTACGCTTGGAAGTATCACGTTCGTACCTGTGTATTTAGGATTTAGATTTCAAGGAAGCGAATTCCCTCAAGTGGTACAAGATTGATGAAACTAGGGGCCGTCTCAAGACGAACAGTGGCTTTGATCGGCTAGAGATTTCATGACAAGGCGTTGGATCCATATGCCTCGTATTCCCCGGGATGTTTTTAGTAGTGCCCTGGGATAGCTTAAACCTACTACATTTGACACTTTCCCCGGATCGAGTATGCATACTACCGGTAGTGTTTGGCTGCTGGGATACCTAGTAGAAGCTCCTGCAGATCATTTTGCCTAGGCAGTGGGAGCGTTTCGCTGCAGAAAGGTTTGCCTCATTTTAGATTAAGCCTCGGTAAACTGTACGTTGGGGTGTGCCGCCATCAAGAGGTATGGATGCATGCGGAAGAGTGCGTCGCTATCAATCTTGCTGTTCCAAATGTATGCACCTCGCAACTTGAAACCGTATTTGTGCTTTACCAGAGCCGTATTTAATCAATGTGCTTATTACAGCATTATCGCAGGTGTTTTATACGTTTAATTGTAGATTGGTTTTTCGAGCTTTTGAACAGCGAAAACATGCAAGCCACGACTGATTGAAGTTGCGCATGGAGGTTGTCAGGTGACTTGGATGACTCACTGACATGGTGGCTCGGTTATTGTCGGTTAGTGCGGCCTGTGCGCCTACTTTGATGTTTTCTATAACTTTTCTCGCTCTCTTGTAAACTGCACTTGAGCCCACAATATGATCTATACCTCAGCCATTTCTTCTTTCCCGCCACGAAGATTATTCTCATTCAGACTGCGTTAAGCAAAGATTCGTGTGTTGGTACACCCGATCCGAAAAGAGTTTATATGCCTCGCTCGAGTTCAGTCTGGTCAAAAGTTGGACACAGTAATTTGCTGGATCCCTTTTTTATATCCCAAAAGCAACGAATGAGACACAGCGAATGAGAAACAGAGCCGCTTCAGGCTATCAGCCCTTGCCGGAAGTGTTGCTATGTATGGTGTCCAACACAAGTTCTTGAAACTCCACATCACTAACAACATGTCTCTTCTCCTTTGTGCTCTGTTTGGCCGCTGAGCGACTCTTGCTTGATGGCTTCCGGGACCCCTTCGTTCCGAAACTGATGGTGTGTAGTCTCAGAGACGACTCAAGCTTCGATATGATGAGCGTCTTCCTTAATGCCCCGATAAATTTGGGCATGACCGGAAGAGATACGACCAGAAACCCGGACGCCATTTCCGGCAGCGACCATAAACACATTACTGCCACAACGTACGTCTGGTCTGTGTTACGCTTGTGATAGAGCACAAACTGGTAATATGTCCGCATAGCCGCGCAGGCGCAACCTCTTTTGGTGTATTAGAAGCCAACCCCCTCACTACGCGCGCGGTGTCAACTTACAGGAGACCAATAATGAAGAGTGAAGATATTCCAGCTCTTCTTTTCCACGACATGTTAAGTCTCCATATAACTGCCTGTGGTACGATTACGATGAGGATATCCGAAACAGTATTTATGGCGGCTCCAGCGATTGCGATAGCGTAGAAGTCCATGCAGTGGCCATTAATTGTCTTGTCCCACCGCCGTTCCCGAGGGGTACACGAGAATAGACTCAGGAAAGTGAAGATGGTATAAAAGACAACGTTAGACCAGATAAGACCGTGTAGAACCCAGAACGTTATATTCCGAACGCCGGTTGGGACGAAGGCTGACTTGAAGGTAAGGAGTATGGCGATTTTCAGCACGCATATGACTATCCCGTACAGAACCCCAACGATGTAGAATAGCTTTGAGCAATAATAAGACACTCGAAAGTTCGAAACACAGTGGGAAACTTACAAATCCGTGATGGAAAGCGTCACCTACTCGAAGGTCCCACTGGTGAACCCCAAGAGGCAATTTCACCATCAAGTATTGGATGGGACCCATTGCGCCAGCGTATAGCAGCTATTTTACCATTAGTTTGGGGCTCACCTCACTCTCGGGGGAACCGTTTTGTACTTACCCATGCTGCAATGAGGGCATAGTCATCAATCACCATCTTACGAACGATAAAGGTCTTGGTGTAGACACGCATGAGAACAGCGAGGGTGATGACAACCATGAGGCTTGTCACCAAACATAGTCCTACGTAGCGCAGGCTGTCAGGGTGATCAAAATTCGCCTTTATGCCACTCGGCGGCACAGCGGCAGGAAAACTGAGTAGTACTTTTCGAGCTTCCGGAGTCATGACGTCTATCGGTGAGTTCCTCGGCTGGACGCCTTCGCCGACGGAAGTGGCCAAGTTATCATAAATATATCCTTCTCCTTTCGCATGTTACATGGAACGCGGGAATGTGGCCCGGAAGCACTCACTGTTCTCCATGCCAACAGCACCATATTTCGGATACCGAGGAGCACTTAACTGGCGCTCGTAGTATATTAACACACCATGTCTGGCGTAAAGCTTTACAGCGTTCTCCATTTGCCTTCTTTCTGGGCGTGGTTAGCCGACGTTGTGGAACGTTACACAAAACTCAGTACCCGACACCACAGCGCCTTTTTGGTCACTTCAAACTGGAAACCAAGAGCATTATCGGGAATCAGATTGCCTGTCTCCGGTTTACTCCGCAAATTACCCATGAAACTGCACCTTAAGATTTAATCGGAGAAAGACGTTCAAATAAGATCAAACTGTATGCTTTAGCTTTTCACTTCTCGTCTGCATAGCGCAAAACCCCAAATTTAAAGCATTTTGGCTATTAAGTTATCTAAACTGATTGAATTCTTGGGGAAAATGCGTTTTCTTTGCTTGCACGGAATCGGAACAAACAACCAGGTATAGAAATTAGTGACACGAGTAATATGAGGTTGGTGGAAGCTAATATCTTTATCAGATCTTCAAGACACAAACAGGTAGTGCATTTGCTTTGGACCTAAATTAGAATTTCTTCATACTAACGATCATCCAAGCTGCGCTGAGGTATCAGTTGGGAGACGACCACACGTTTGAGTTTGTCGAAGGCACGGTGTCGTGGCCAATGGCGCCCGGTATCACAGAGCCTTCGACCTTGCCATTCCGTCATAGCTCACATAAGTCCAGAGTTAGCGTCTCTATCAAGCCCGAACCAGCCCCATTTCGCGTACTACGATCCTGCCGAAACCCAAAGCTATCGATTGGCATTGAAGAACTTGGATAGTTATGTCATTAACGAGGGACCTTTTGATGGAGTAATCGGTTTCTCTCAAGGAGCAGGACTGGCAGCAATGTACCTCATCCGCAGGCGTATTGAAGATCCTGAAAGTGAGTCGCCGTTCAAGTTTGCAATTTTGATGTCGAGAATCGGCGTCTATGATGAGAAGAAATGGGCAGAGAGTGGTAAACTCAGTCTCCTTGAAAGCCTGCCAAGACACAGAAAGAAGATTGATATTCCCACTGTTGCGATCTGGGGGCAGACAGATGAGGACTCGAGAAAAGAGAGCGAACTTACGGAAAGCTTCTTCGGACCTGACAGAGTGTGGTCTTACGTGCACTGCGGAGGTCACGATGTTCCAGGGCTTCACATACCAGGTTCGGTGTCGCAAACAATAAGATTGATCAATCGCGCCGTTACTTCTGTGCGTTTGGACGAGCAGGAGAAAAATCTACATAGCATTTATTGAACATAGCGTTCACCTATTTGGCATTTCTCGTCCCGAAACAACTACATGCGTCCACATGAGAACAGTGGTGGGCATTTGTGCAGCCGCAAATCCAATCAGTAACTTCATTTGGATGTTGTAGCCCTCTCCAAATATCTCTTGGACTCTAATTCGTGAACTTTCTGGTAACAGGTGTATCTCGCTTGTCTTCTCCAATATAGCTTTGGTCAGGTTCGGTGGAAAGTTTTGTCCAATGTGCGATCGAATGTATGGCGTTGAGATACTAGCAGCGATAGCCAACCCAATCAGGCCCCCGAGAACCCTAAATTGTGCCACAGAAGCTGTCCCTACGGCTAAGTATTGTCAGCACTTTGTAGCATTTCTCACAGAGCAGAATAGCACACCAAGATCTCTCTTCTCCATAGCATATGGTACCAGCAAGGTCAAAGCTCCATTGACAAAGCCCAGGCCTGTTCCAAGCAATATTTGATACCCATATTGAGTATGGTGGACTTTAGGCGACGTCGAAGTGCGCGATAGCAAAACTGTACCAACTATCTGCAACGCGCTACCAGCGATCAAGATATGACTTGGCCGCATTCTAGGCTTACCCATAAGACCGGCAGCCACACTTGATCCCACAGGGATAAAAGCTCCGAAGGGCAGTAATCGCACAGCGGCGTCAAATGGGGCCATGCCGTTAACCGTGATGAACCGTTGAGGGATCTGAACAATAGCCACGTATATCACCACACCCATGAAAAAAGAGTTTCTTGCACTAAATTCAGCATTTTTATGAATGTATCATATTTGCGGGTCTATACTCACAAGATGATTCCAATCCGAATACGGTTCTGAACAAACCTCCAAGGGAATACTGGCTCCGGTCGCTCCTTGTGTAGGGTTATATGCCTCTGCCACGCGAGGAAGGAAGCGACAAAGGGAATCGTGCATAATAGTAGTGGAAGAACGAAGCCGGAGATCCATGCATACCCTAGGGCGGCCTGTTGGAGGCCCGTAGATATCAGAATACACGACCCAAGAAGAAGGAGCGAACCGAGAACGTCAACACGGGATAAAGATTTCATCGAAAACATGCCGCCGTCATTTTGAGCATGGGATGCCGCAGGCTCATTCCACAGCCTAGACGGCAGGCTGAAGAAAATGCCGAGGATAGCAACGGAGCCCGCGGGGACGCTGTGAACGAGCAGTCAGCACATACGTAGGTGATGAGGGATTGTGAAGGAAAGGATCTACTTCAGCAAAAATATCCATCTCCACTGCCCTGCATCTGAAATTGTACCCCCTAATAGAGGAGCAATGACAAGAGCCAGCGCCAGGACACCCGTGACGAGGCTGACATACATTGGCCATTTCGATGGTGATACTAGTTCGAAGAAAATTAGTTGGGACATTGCAAATACACCGCAGCCCCCAATCCCTTGCACCCAGCGGAACATGATCCTTCCCCGTGTTAGCATTTGCAAGAGAGACGTTCACGTGAGCTGGCATACAATTGTATCATGGACTGACTTCCACCACACGCGCCCGAAAAAACGACAAAAAGGCCCAAGGCTGTGATAAGCGTTGGTTTGCGACCAGCGATGTCCGATAGCTTTGCCCATATCATAGGAAATCCTGATTAGAGGTTAGCCTTCGAATAGGAATGTGTATCAGGGCGGGCAAAGTCGATACCGCAGTACGTTAGCATATAGGCTGTGAACACCCAAGAGCTCTTCTCGTACCCCCCTAGATCGTTGGTGATGTTCAGAATCGAAGTACTGGTAATGGAAGCTTCCATTTGTGCAATGAAGACAGCGACAAGGACGCTGCTCTATTAGTATTCTGCACTTATCTGAATCGCGTCCCGAATACATACCCAAGCGTGATCACATGTAGCTGCAATCCCGTAATGTAGCTCTCTGTCCCTACTGCGGACTCAACTCCTATATCCTGAGCCGGTCCTTCCTTACTGAGTTTGGCATCCATCTATGCTTGTTGCAAATTTCTTTTGTCTGTAGAGCTAATAAGAATATTAGAACCTAGCTAGCTTTGAGGAAGGTGTTCAGTCAATGTTAAATTCCAAAGCAATTGATGTAGTAACGCAGCGAAAGACAGGGTTACGCGTGGAGAACTCGTGTTTTGCATCCCCGTGCTAGAGTAGGCGTTTGTGGGTTATATCATATCTGCATAATCAAGGAATGCTTAAGCGGCTGCTTGGAATGGTTGCGTCTTCCCCAATCGGCTGAATTGTTGCAACACCGTCTTAATCTCTAAGCATCTTCCTTGACCGAATCGGTTAAACAAATTAAATAGTAGGGGCCAAAACTATCTGTACAGACAGATGGAGCTATGGGCATGTCTTGCAGTACAGCAAGGCAAATTTGCCTCTGGGCCAAGTAGATGTACATACCACCCTAAGGCCTGCGTCCTGCATGTCGGGGCGGAGTGGACAACATTGGCGTTCTGCCATTGGCCAGAGAGACACGTTCTCCATGCTGTGTAACACTGAACGATCCAACGGTCTTGGTCCGCCAATAGTGAGTGTTTGTCAATTTGGGAGGGCGCTTATGGCGTGGCAATGGGTAAATCGGGTCGTTAAGGTCCGTTATCGCGATGCCGCAAGGGTTAAACCTACTCCGACGCAAAAGCGGCGTCTTCGTAGCTTTCTTGCTGCGCCTCTGGATTTCCTCCGTGTGCTCCAACAACCTTGCGATACTTGCCTCTAGCTTCACGATGTCTCTTTCCAAGAGCCGAAAGCAAATTCAGAAGCAGCTTGGTTTTCTTTTCATGCCAAATGATTTCTCTGTCCTCACGTGGCTGGCGATTGGCGGCTGTACCTGGAAGCTGATGTCCATATGCCTACCCCCTTATGTAACAACTATGTTACTCGTTCTCTATCTCTTCCTGATAGTCTCCAAGACGGTACTCAGCTCGCGTCAAATTTTCACAGGGAGCTTTGTAGACGTGAAGCGTGGAAGATGGACCACAAAGTTTTCGAATTCGAAGAAAGGCCCCGAGGAGCCTAAAGATTCGGAGGGTGTAGTTATATTTGTGCTAGGAACTCGTCTCAACCAGTGAGCCTTTTCTGGATTTTCCATCCACTGGATTCACGTTGACACCTTTCAAGTCCGCTTGGACGTGCGACACCTGGTGCGAATGAAATAGACGGCCTCTTTCGAGAAGTATGGAAGGAAGCAGAGACCAATCGAGACAAATGGGGCTGTAAGAAGCCCAATTTTCAATTTTGATCAACTCTGCTCACTGGACTAGATCTGGGGAAAACCCCCAGTCTCCTGGATGCTTCGAACAGTGAAGGATTCTCATTCTTCTGGCTCACCTACTGGAAAAGTGTCGAGGGACTGCAAGCCTTTTCTACCTGCGCTGCGCACTCCAGGTTACAAGCGGCATACAATGCGAAGAAGTATCCGTACATTGGTATAATGCATGAGCTTTTTTTCGCCCCCAAGGGATCTTGGGAGACGATATACGTCAATTTCCCACCATGGGGTATGGGTAGGTTTCCAAATTTCCAAAACACTAGCCAACGGCTTGGACTGATTCGTGGTGTGTAGGGAGAGCTTCTATCAAAAAGGACGGGGCACAGACAATGGATCCAGATGTGCAGCTTCAACCAGCAGTCGGCTTTGAGAACGCTACGCTGTTTCGTAGAATGGCGCGAAGATAACAGTAGTCGTTAATAGTAACTAAGTTTATAACACTAGGTATCTAACGCCTGTAGGGACGAGCTTATTAGTTAGCCTTAATAAGAGCTAGGGCAATCTGTTATAGGCACATTAGCTGTCTAATTATAACTTGTATGAGCTAGCACTGATATACTACTGTATTTATATATTTAACACCTAGGTTTAGTTAATGCTGTAACGACATAATATTTTAACCACCTATAATACGTGCGCTGCTTATGTTATTTTATCCTTAAAGATTTACATAACTTGGGTGTCAGATTGGATGCTCGCATGCGAAGAGATATCTTAATCGGTGATGATTCTGTATTGATTGGTGATGCATTCTATCATGATGTCTGCTAACTCTGTCTCGTTGGTTTTTGACCCCTGGGCTAGTGCGATAAGTGCTGTGGTCCCTACTCGATTGTGCAGATCCAACCTCAATGCACTCGTTCTACCTGATACACCCCCCCCCCAGCTTGGAAATCCTTGTAAGCTGGATCATATTGTAGTTCCTCATTGTGCGAGCGTAACGTTATTAATTTGTTCCTGAATCTTCTCAAGAGGCGCTTCGTTCGTTGCCTCAGGTCTCTCTACTTCTACCAGTTTGAGTTAGGAATCCTTCCTATTTGTTGACCGGGAGGACCTTTGTGAGCCTTTTGATGATTACATCTGCCAAATGCGCGTACTCCACCTTGATCCTTCTAGTAGAGACTTCTTGTCTCGGCCAGTGGTTGTAATTGTCGACGTGTCGTAGCTCGGTCTGGAGCTTGGATATCTCCTCAGTTACTAGTCGAGTAGCTTGCTTGTTATCGCATTGGACGGTAATCGACGATGAGAGCAGTTTAATCTGCAGTTCGTCTAACAGTCGCGATATAAGAATTGCTTCCTTCGCTACCTACAATAGAGAGAGAAGCTCTGCTTTAGTTGCGAAAGTTGTGACAGTGCCTTGTTTGTTTGATCTCTAAGCAACGATTCTGTTAAATAGCTGAATAGTGTATCCTTGTGAGCTCTTTTTGTCCAGAGTGTTGTCGGAAAATGAGGCATCGCTGACTACTTGAAGGCAGTTGCCTCCTCTGAGCTGTAGTGCTCCCTATCTGGTGCGCGATAAGTACAGTAGTACTCGATCGGCGGCATTGTGATGTTCTGAACTAGAATTTGACAGGAACTGAGCCAGCCTTGAGGTTGCAAAGGCTATGTCCGGTCGGGTCGCTACTACAGGAACAGAAGTGATCCGACTTTGCGTTGATATTGTTTATTTCTGAGTATATTGTCAAGTTTTTCCTAGGCATTAACTCAGTAGCGGCTATTAGGGTATCATGGCGGATGTCCTTCCTGTCAGCCAGTCAGCTAATCTTCTCTACATATGCGGCTTAAGAGAGTTGAATCTTCTAATAACTTCAGTCCCTAATAACTTCTATACTAACAAACTACTGTAGCTGATTCCCTCTAGTAGAGATATACTTTTCTTAGAGATACTTAGTAGAAGGGCTAGAGGGTTAAGTCTAGGCAGAAAGATTATAGACTTAGAAATATCTTTTTAAAATTTTCAATATTTTAAAAGCTAGATTACTAATATAGTTTATAAGTAAG
>JAAZQE010000586.1:0-19053 GCA_013620735.1 Clavariopsis aquatica | reverse complement strand
CCCTCAGCTCGACTAAGCCCACAGCCTGCCTGACATACATGGTGTTCTGACTCCCTCGCGGCCAGCATTGCTTCTGAAACTCGATTCGCCCGTTGGCCTGACGTCCGCACCTATCCGATCCAGGTCGTAGTGCCAGCTCAGTACCAAGCACACAGGCGCAAGAGTTACCCAACAAATACAATACGCGCTCCCGGCCCGCCTTGACTTCTTTGGTCCTCTGCCCGCCCCGCGGTTCACGTCTTCTTGATATCAAATCACCCTCCTTCACCCATTGTTCTGCCCACTTCGGTCCCAACTCTCACTTGCTTCCACCCCATGTCTCTGGAACCCGCTGCACACTAGCCATCGTCATACGACATCCACTCTTCAACCTTCCCAAAACCTGGCTCATCCTAGAACTATTCCCAGACGTATGCCCAACTTGCCGTCCACGCACCAATTGACCAAGGTATCCGCTGTTGTACCGCCCTCCAAAATGGTCTTCTGCACATATTGTGGGCAGTCGTTCACGAGAGACGAGCATCTCGAGAGGCACATTCTAACGCGTGAGTCAAATACTCCTCTTCGATCCACGGATTTCTCATCTCCTGACACATTCTTGACATTCACTAACCTGCTCCCCGCCTACAGACACCAATGTAAAGCCGTTCAAGTGCTTTACATGTCATATGAGCTTTGCTCGTCGGTAAGCCGCCCTGTACCCATTCTACTTGTCAAGTTCCGAGCTTTGGGCCTCTTTTTTTGGCTGTTGCGTGTTCTAGGAACTGTGAATTTGTTATTCAAAAGGTGGACGAGTGACTGACCAGCATCATTAGTGACCTCCTTCAAAGGCATTACACCGTTCATGGACGGGACCAGAACAACCAAGAAGGCCTACCTCCCAGTGCTGGAATTATTCCCAAATCTGCTGGCCGAACTCCGATTGCATGCAGCAATTGTGCCAAAACCAAGACGAAATGTGACAAGAAGTTCCCTTGCAGTCGTTGCGAAGGCCGAAATCTTCGATGCCAGTTACGTCCTACACGTCGAGCGTCGAAGAACATGAACAGAATCGTGCCCCCAGCGGATAGCTCTGGAAGTGGGGCATCGAGTGAGCATGGAAACAACAACGAATCTCACAATACGTCAGATGGCTCTCCAGTCCGAGATATTCAACCTCAGGAGCCAAACCCTCAGTCGTCGGCTCAGCAGCAAATCCAACATCTTCAAAGTGGCCAAACGCCACGGCATCCATCATCACAGCCTTCCTCAGCAGCGCACTCACGGCAGCCTTCATTCTCTCAGCCTATACAACTTCAGAACCCCTCCACCGAAGAACACCCCATAAGCATATCAATCTCGAACACACCTCCGTTCTTCGACCAGTCTCCTCCAAACGGCGCGCCAACCACTCTCCCCACAGTCCTATCGCCACTACCTACTCCAGTTAGCGGTTTTCTATCTCAAACACCCATGTCCGGTTACGAGGATTTCGCGAGAACAGCACAGGACAGTTCAGAAAATAGTGCGAGCCCTCAATTCATGATGGATCCCTGGGCGACCATGAATATTGGCCAAGATTTCGATCCTATGAGGATTGACCCATCCCTCATGTTGGGCATGAACATAAACATGGACATTAACATGGGAGCTACATCAGATGGTATGCTCGGCATGCTGCCAGACATGTCTCCACCCAACGGCTTTGGACCTGTACAAACACCACTTCAAACACCGAGGATGGACGAATCATTTTCGGATCTTCAAATTGGAAGTTCGGCATCCATGTTCTACCCATCAAACAGACATTCTTCCATTGCAGAGATTGGAATACCCGATCTTGGTGCTATTATCGCCGCTCAGGACGGTTGGTCAGTGTTCCGGTGCACTCCTTCGATCCCATCAAGCTCCTGTCCTCGAACCGCAAGACTTAATCTGGAACGCCTGGAGCTCAGCCTAAAGAACCACAATTTTTGGAGTACTTGGAGTCCAACATGGGAAGAATCAGATTTCCAGCATGGAGAACAAATTTCGGTGGCGCCACTCCATGAGTCCACCCGAGACAAGCTACTCGCTCTTACCCAAGGATTCCTACATAAAGCCTTAGATATCCACAAGGATGGTACCAGTAGTTCTTCAAGTAGCGGCGAATCCCCAGGTTCGACAGCGTCCAGCTTCATCCTCTTACCACCCGGACGCGTCCTCGAGTACTTTCTTCGCTCCTATGCCCTCTCTTTCGAGCGCTACTATCCAATGTGTTCCCGTGGGGTTCTCGATACAAACGAGCTCATGCAGAACTACAACGACAAAGCGTCTACCTTGTTGATTCTCATGATGATTGCGCAAGGCGCTATGATGATCCCATCGTTGGATGCTCGGGCGTTGACAGGGGGGCTAACAGAGGCGTGCCGCATCTCACTATTCGATTTGATTGAAAAGAACATCATCATGTCTGGCGATCCTATTGTTCTGCGTTCAGCCCTTCTTTTTACCGTACAAGCAGCATGGAGTGGCGATAAATGGCAGATGGACATTGCTATGGGACAACGTGGTATGTACTTCGCAATGCTTCGGCATTCGGGGAGTCTCGAGGCCCGACAAATTTCGACGCCTCATATGAACGGAAATGCGACAACTGAGACGTTATGGAGGGATTGGACTCAGCATGAGAGTCGAAGTCGGTGAGTGCTTGATCCTTACTTACTCCGATGTATTGCATGCAAAAACCTGGCTAACCTGTTCACAGTCTCATTTATTCTTGGGCCATGGTCGATCAAGACCTCGCTCTCTTCCACGATACTGCTCCTTTGTTTTCAGTGACAGAGTTTGGCGCCCCTATGCCAGATGCTGACCCACTGTGGCTGGCCAAAACAGCGTCAGAATGGTCCGATGTGTTCAACCACGTTCATGAATTTTCCAATGGATATTCCTCAGTTGGATCGGGTGTACGACCCCTGAGCCTCAGGGACCTTTTTCGTCATTTCCTTGATGACGAGATCATTGCTCAGGACATCCATTTAACTCCCATGCACTTGCGCCTCTTGCTCCACCCGCTGCAAACTTTGGTATGCCAATACTGCCAACTCTTGAGCTGTTTCTCAGACAGTACACCCGCGAGACAGCGGGCAAGAGCTGTTACCGCGGCCTCTACTCGTGTGCGTCTCGAGGAAGTGCAGGCGTTGATGCAGCGTTGGTTCGACCTGGCCGAGAGATATATGAAAACCAATCCCATCTGTCCGATGATGCAAGCGAATCTCGTTATGTTCCATCTCATCAGCCTGAATGCCGTAACAAACTTTCCGGAAATCGAGCGACTTGCCAGGCGGGAAGGTGTTGACGGTACCTACCAGCAAATGATATACATCCACAGGAAGTGTATATCCGACGTCCACGAGGCAATATTCCACGCCGGTCAGATTCTTCGTCTTATCCGGCTCATGCCAAGAGGTGTTCGCTCCCCTTGGTGGCCTGGTGCGATCTACCGAGCTGCACTCGTTATTTGGGCGGATTCGTTGACGCGCAATGAGACTTCGAGTCCTAACCAGCAAGGACAATACCAAACCTCGAACGTTTTCCCTATCGACAACTTAGTGCCTGACCATCCGGCCATTGCCAGGTATCTCTCTCGACGAGAGGGTGTACCGACGTTGACCAAAAGAGATGGGAGTGCAGTACACCTTGACCATCCTTATAGCGTTCTCTCTCATTGTATCGAAGTCATCGATGAGGGCGTCGCGACTAGGTTCTCGGACGGCATTCGTGGCAAACTCGAAAGGCTGTCGAGAACCTGAAGGGTCCCCACCAAAGGTGGCCTGATTCATCTTCTCTTATCGCTGACCACACCATCGGCGCTATCACCATCCTCTTTAGATCCCGATACCTGCCCACATTTTTCATCCATGTCCATATCTTCTATGAATGTTTATCTGAATACCAGACGATGATTCAACATTGTCATTAGGGTGGGTGGTTTTGTCGTTTTTGGGTTAGGCGCTGTATGGCATAGCAATGGCGTTTGGTCTGGAGTTCCTCGTCTGTCGGCCATCTTGATCCAAATTTAGGATTACCAACTATCGGCAAGAGGTTGCCCAGTAATGTATAGTAGAAGGGAATACTTTCATTCTAATTGGGCGTTATGGTGTGTTAGGTTGGCTGGTAGAGCACTTACCATATCGGTGCCATCAAATGAAGCCGAGTTTTCATTCAATAATCAGCGGCCGGAAGGTTACACGCCGTGGAGAAGACTTTTTTCCATTCACGCCACCAATAAGAGCAACGTAAGACGATACTTAATCCAGTATGCCCTGTTAGTTTCAAATGTGCTTGCCACGGGGCGGTGATAAGTTTGGTCAGGCGTGGTTTGAAAGAATGAGCAAGGAATTTCCTTTCTGACGGCCGAAAGATGATATATATCCTGGATTTATTCTTTCCACTTGTTAGCTCAGATTCTTGTTCTTTCTTGTTCATGCTTATTCTATTTTATGCGCTTGTGTTTCGGGAGATTGTAGTGCGTGCGTGGGTTCTCGGTAATTGATTGGCCTCTTGGACGGCCTTGATGGTGATGGCGGGGCTCGAGGATGATGGTTGGTGGTCGATGGCGCCCAGTGACGACGGTGGGTGGCCGACGCTACGTCGTGGTGGGGCATCTGTCATTCGATGTGTGGAAGGTGGGAGATGGAAGGCTCATGGTCTTGTGTGCGTCTGTTGGGGGGAAACCAATTGATTGAATACATCTTAGGGCAGTTGGCTGTTTGGGACAGTGGGGGGACTTTGAGAGAACAAAAAGAGGCAACAAATGTTTTGGCTATGGGGTAGAGAAACAAATTAATGATTCAAAGCTTTGAGTGCACGTACCTAATTTTACACGTAAACCCCTTACTTCCTTGTCTTTCCCCCTCCCATGTCCGCACGGCTCTGGAGTTGCCGTCACACGGGTGCTGCATGTTCTTGAGTTTACCAAGTTTGGATATTCTCCGGCATCCGGCCCACTTCTGGTTCTGGCAGCATTTTTGGTGGTTCAACCCATAACCGGCTACCCTAGGGAAGGATACACAATGTCCCGCCCCGGCAAAGGCTGCCATCGGCAGCACTGTTTTTGTGCATTCCGTGATATCCACGTTCTTTGGGAACTCCCGAGATGGCTTCTACCACTAGCGAACCCTCTGACTCGTTGTATCTTTTCGGTTGGGGGTTGAGAGGGAGGGGGAAATCGAACATGTCCGGAACAGGATTTGTCGGTGCATGGAGCCTTCTCCAAAAGCCAGAACATGCATACCAAGAACATCATGCAGCATGTTCCTACCTTCAGCTTACGCGGCCAGGCGCAAACCATCCGTCAGAGGCATCAGTGTTCCAGTCAGCGATCGCAGATGCAAGTACAGATGGGCAGTCTTGGCAATTCACTATTCAGCCTTTTTGGAAACAGTTAGCGCAGATCCAAATTCGGAATTGTCGACTGAGCCCCGGTAACACCTCCCTCGAATCTGGCTGTATTGCACTGGGGCACCATGGGATCTACAGGCAAAATGCCGACTCGTGTTGTGGGTGTGGAAAACCGCCATACGGGGGGCGGCGCGCGTGTACGGCTGCCCGCACTGAGGACCGTAGTGGGAATCGGTAGACATGGACCGTGCCATCGGACTTTTGCAAGCAAATCTCTAAAACTACCCCAGCCTCAAGCAGCGTATCTGCAAAACTTGCAACTTTTCATCACATCACCGGCACTTCGGCATGTGTTTTCGCCGTTGTTACATCCTAAGAGGCTCACTTCACAGCGACGAATCTATCTGACTGGCCCGCCTGAAAGCTCCTGCATCTTGCAGATATGCCGTTGATTGTCTTCGTTTATACTTAACTTTTCAAAGCCTTTGATGCACAAGAGCTGGCCAAACGACGATTCAGTCGACATTGCCAATGCATATCTTTGCGCCTACCTCGTTTGCCTCTCTCTCTACCTGTATGTATATCTCTATCTCTACAATTTCCTCAAAATTCATTCTATCTATTCATAACGAGATATCCTTCAAACAGTCCTCAAGCAGAGAAGTTGAGGGAATTAATGGTGGATGAATACTCCAGATCTGCTGTGTCACTGTGATGGGTCCGATTGCACTGCACTGCACTGCATTGCGTCAGGCATATTGCCATGAACATCAAGATAGAAGATCCTCTCCGGAGATTGTATACGGAATCGTATGAAGATCTTGACCAGCTATTCACGAGGATGTCAGGCGATGCTTCCCCCGTCTCCCGTCTCTACATAAACGCGATTGATACGCTTGACGGAGGGCATCGGATGTAGTCGTGCGGGAAGTACAGCTTCGATGGGAAGAGTGAACCCCTGAAACAAGGCGAACATTCTAGGGTTGTGGGGGAGTCTATATCAGTGTGATCTTCACGCTGACTGCAGCATTGGATGCGTCTTGTGGCGACATCTCTCGACTATGCTCACCTATGGCTCCCCCATGGCGGCGATCGATGGGCGATCCTTCTAGGCTGCGGTCGGTCTTTCCATCGAACGAGAGGCCTCCTTTGCCCACCCGCATTCTCAAGCGCTAGCCTCCACAAAGGGAAAACTGCACACCCACACGAAGGCAAGATAGCGCATGCCAATTCTGACTTATTTCATGATATATATCTGGCCACGTCATTTTCATTCAGTCGATATGATTTACCCACACGTACATGTGCATCTGTAGTAATTTTAAGGAGCCATCAGAGGAGAGTTGTGCAAATCATGAGCAATACCTCCCACTAATCGGTCCATAGCTCGCAGCATGAGAGGAATCTAACAGGGAGATGGAACTATAGTTGGCCATATCGCAAGCAACCTAACTCATCGGGAAGCGCCAAAGGGTCTGTCTGGGTCAGTGTTGGGCACGCATGATAATCGATCGACGATTTTAGTGTCATTGACCTCACAAAGCTTCGGTCTACTGGGTAAATCATCCAAAGCCTTCTCTAAAAGCACATAAGGCCACCGCCGACAAATTAATTCCTGTGCTGATCTTTCCAATCGAAATTTCGCCTTATCAAGGCAGAGGTCCGCATTGAAACCAGTCAAGATTTCCCCCGCTCCTAGTATTGAAATATCATTATTTTCATCTCCCTCTTGTTACCTTGTTAGCTTGCGATTTCCCACCTCGAGATTTTTCGACAGAAACGTCCAGTGTGATGCGCCTGCTGTTACACTCTGTCCATCCTGTGCATCCCGAAATTGTGATGAAGTGAGGTCGGAGTGCACGGGCCATCCGACCATAGGAAGTGCGGAGCCGAACGCGGGTACGGATGTGGCTTAGTTGATTGCCCTGCGACACCTCCTTTTGCCGGATGTGAGATGTTTCGAGTCCCTCGGACTTTGGGACATGGCAACTTTGGGGGAAATGGTGTTGGGGAGCCACTGAATGGTGGGCTTTAGTGTGTGGTGCTAAGCCTGAGGGGAGATGAGTGTGGTAAGTGATGATCCAGACCAATCAGAGGCCTGGCGCTTGTCCGTTTGTAGGACGTTGTCACATGACCGACTTGGCAGACTGCAGCTGCATTCAATCTGTGCCCTCATCTGCTGCTTGCATGCCGCATCCCCTGCGTCGCCATTGTTCAAAGTGGCCTGAGGCGACTACCATGGTGCGGGTTCTAAATCCAGAGGCATTTGCCGTCCAGCCAGCCCGAGAACTCCTCCCTCCGGTCCGCCGTCCTCACGCTCTCACGACTCGCTCCAGAGAGGTCCATGACTGCATGGCGAGCAATCAAAACAGCCACTTTACTGTGTCGCCAGAATTAGCGTGTCTCTCGCTCAATGATCCGAGGCCTTAGGCTCACGGGCTTGTTCAGGCTCGTCCGCCATCAATCACCAGCCACCTTCGGCCCCGCCCATTCCCGAAGTTTGCACCAGTCTTACAACGCAAAACTGCCACTGCCACATTGGAGGCTCTGGCTCTCCTACGGGCACTAATTCACGGGACGGAAACCTCGTCTTGGCACGCGACTCACGGGTAAACCGTCGTATTCCGACCAGTTGCCGTGTCGGAGAGTGTCAGTAGGAGAGATGTGAGGGAAACTCTGTGGGTATGGGGGGCAGCTGTGAGAGGGCACTGTCCCACATGCTATCGACCGTCCCCATTTCTCTGCTTCAGTACCGGACCAGAAAAGAGTATTTATCTCGTGTCTTGCACCCTATGTCCTGACCATCATCCAACATCCTCATCCACATCTTACTCACTATCCACATCAACCTTCAAGGCTCCCGCCACCAACAAACCTACCCACCTCAACACAGCACCACACACAACAATCAAAATGGCCATTGGAAACGGTGCCGCTGGTTCAATCCCAAGCTGGAGCCTAGAGGGCAAGGTCGCCGTTGTCACTGGCTCTGGTAAGTACCAGCCACGTACCATAAAATTGGTGTTTGAATCGGCAAGAATACCTGACTAACGGATGAACAGGCCGTGGCATTGGCAAGGAGATGGCCCTCGAGCTTGCCAGGAGAGGCGCGAAAGTCGTCGTCAACTATGCTAACAGCTCCGAGGCTGCCGATGAAGTCGTAAAGGAGATCAAGGCCATGAAGACCGGCGCAGATGCCATCGCCGTCCAGGCCAACGTTGCCAACACCAAAGAGACTGCCAAGCTCATGGACGAAGTCATCTCCCACTTCGGCAAGCTCGATATCTGCTGCTCAAACTCAGGCGTCGTCTCCTTTGGTCACTTCAAGGATGTAACAGAAGAGGAGTATGACCGCGTCATGAGCATCAACACCCGCGGCCAATTCTTTGTCGCCAAAGAGGCATACAAGAGGATGGAAGTTGGCGGCAGGATCATTCTCATGGGCTCCATCACTGGTCAGGCCAAGGGTGTTCCTAAACACGCAGTCTACTCTGGTTCCAAGGGTGCCATCGAGACCTTCACCCGGTGCATGGCTATTGGTATGTACCCACTTCCCGGTATCAAGTGATATGTCTAGTCAGAACCAACACTAATAATAATTAGATGCCGGTGAGAAAAAGGTGACTGTCAACTGTGTCGCCCCTGGTGGCATCAAGACCGACATGTACCACGCGGTGTGCCGCGAGTACATCCCCGGAGGCGAGACACTCAACAACGACCAAGTTGACGAGTATGCCTGCACCTGGTCGCCCCACAACCGTGTCGGCCAACCCATCGATATTGCCCGTGTTGTTGCCTTCCTTGCCTCCCAAGACGGTGAATGGGTTAACGGAAAGGTGCTCGGTATTGATGGTGCTGCTTGCATGTAATCGACATTGGTGGGCTGGAGTCTTTTCTTTGAGGTTGTTGTGTGTAATTATGGAAGTAGATGGTCATGATTTGGCGTTCTTCTTCGTAGGATAGATGGAAATTCTTGAATGCTAAAATTTGTTCATCACCATGTTGCAGTGCCCCAAATGACTGTACAATTCTTCATGCGGACTTTTAGTTTACATGTCCTCGTCACCGTATCCCCAATACATTCTTCATGCGTCTCGAATTTGGCATCCGAGGTCCGATACTGCGATTCCCTTGTATCAAATACCAACACTCAAATCATATGATGCACCAATCGTAATGTCCTCGCACTGAGAACTGTGCACTACAGATTGAACGAAAATCAAACTGAATGCTCACCCAAGTGTCAATGATAGTAACGTCCATTTTGCACATCATCGCGCCTCCATTGTGGCCGATATGGTTACCAAGCGTTGCCATTATGTCCTTGGACAAGCTCTTCTTGAACATGCTTGTAATGTCCTCAGTAGATGCCATGATGAAACTTTTCGAAAGTATATGGCCATTTCGGAACTAGCGCTTCCTCTACACGGCTAGCCCGGACGATCATTTGTGCACGGCCCATGGATCTGGGCATCCGACGCCATGTTCGAAACGCATGGTCAAACAACTCTGTCTGAACCTCTGGTTACGATAGAGAACCACTGAATACTCGAATCTTTGATAAAAAAATATATATGCAAGTACAGTCAAAGGGCAATTAACTTTGAAAATCTACATCTACTGTCGTTGAAAACCTCAAGCAGCTTCTCTCATCGGAACGCTTCTGCAGTCCAACTCTCAACCCTCCTTGAGACCCCCCTGTTGCAGCCGAATCACATCGACTCAGTTAAGAAACACGGCATTCATAATCGATCCCATCCGCAACTACCCCATGGCACGATCCAGAGCTTGTCGCCCTTTGCTTCACAATGCCTCTAGAAACAAAGCGACTATATTGGAGCAAGCTCGAGACCAATTCCCTCATAATCATGGGGATATCAACCAATTGTGAGGGAGTAGCCTAGTTTCACCATTGGGAAGTCGTCTCGTGCTGTACCATGAGCCAAGCCATCCGTGTCAGATGATGCAAACCAAACACTTTCCCTAGTCTATGAAACGAAAAACAGACAGATTCTTTGAATTGCCAAGTCGGATTCACTTGGGACCGACCTCAAATCTGCCAAGAGTCTACGAATCGATGCTCGGCTTCCGCAAATGGCCAAGATGCTACCGGCGATGGCCTGGGATGCTGAGGTTTGCAATGGCGATGGGTGTGACTTTGGCGGATGCAGGAGTTGCTTCTTTTCCCGGTTGTGCAACTTGACACATGGAGTTCTGGAAGCGGATATTGGCCACGCCGGTGGACATGAGCTGGGCCGAAGACAACTTATACTTAACCTCTGGGGCACTTTTGTCCAGAGCGTACTCTCCTCTCAGCCAGCCTGATCAGCAGCTCGTCATTCCTTGCTAATTATTTTTATTAGAACTTACCTCTTTTCTTTCTTAATAATCTGTCGTTAATAGCCCAGGTGGTTATCCATTTCCTTCATCATGACGTCTGGTACTGTCTCTTCACTTTTTTTCCTTCTCTTGAGCGTCACGCCATCTCTGGCTCAGACGCAGCAAGCACAGTTTAATCAAGTACTTAATCTCAATGGCGATGTAAGTCGATGATCTCTCAAGGTAGTCTAATACCAAGTTAACGTGGCTCTTCAGATGGACTTGAACTCGTTTCAATTCCCCGATGGCTCCAAGATCGAGACGTTCTCGCAAACGCAGCAGCAACTAATTGTTAATCAACAAACCCCCGCGGTCCCTGCCAACCAAGTCACTGGATCCACCGGATCACCGTTCGTTGCTCTGATGCAGAGCTCCATGTCCATTAATACTAATGGCGCAACTGATCTCGTCGGGGGCCAAATTGAGTTGGCAATGAACGCACAGATGATTCAGAGTGCCGGAATCAACCCAGATAATACATATGTAGCTATGCTATCGCCCGACCGTCAGACTTGGATGATCCAGGAGACAATGAGAAGTGTCAACGTGTAAGTCGATCTACTTTTGACTTTAGAGAAATTCTAATGGAAAGTAGTTCCGACAACACCATCCGCATGATCAAGCGTACTTCCATGGATGGAGAATACATGGCTCTTGGCCGTCAGACCGCCGTTACTGCTACCTCGCTCACTCAATTCGGCAGTGATCCATCCACCCAGGTCAACATTGTTGGGACTGGTCTCCAGGAGAACGAGTTCCAGGATGGTTTCAGGACATCTGTTCGCGCTACCAACCCGATGACCATGAACGTAGACGTCAAGGATGGTATTGACTCAAGCATGCTTTCAGCCCTTCAAGGTGCTGAGCCTGTCAGTGAGTACATTCTACATCTATCGATAAAGAAGATCAAATATCCTGACAAAATCCGTAGATGACTACCGCTACTCTGTCGTAACGAACCTCAACGCTGTCACGCCTGATCTCAACAAGATGGTGACTGTCGTCCAAATGCCTAGTAAGTAACAACTCATTATCCACCTTGTATCTAGTATACTAATATATGCAGTCAACGCTGTGCGAATCCAGAAGAAGATGCAAGCAATGGGTATCCAGCCCGGCGGTCAGGTCTCGCTCGCAGTCGCTCAACGTGGTGTCCGCCAGAACCCTGGAGGTGCCACTGGCCAGCTTTCTGGTGTCGGTACTCCCCAACGCCGCGGAAGGGCTGATTTCAGACGTCAAACTCAGGCTCAGACTGGTCAGACCCAGGGCCAGACTCCCGCTCAAGGCCAGACTCCTGCTCAGGGACAGACCCCACAACAAGGTCAAGCCGGTACCCCCACCAACAACCAGCCCGTAGCACAGACTCTCCTACTCAACCCAACCTTCACACCTGTTCAAGCTCAGGCTGTCATTGATCCCGTCAACATGCGCCTTGCTGTCCCAGTTCGCCAGGTCGATGGTGAGTACATTCTTGTCATGGCCAAGGCTGGCGCTGCTCCTCAGGCCCAAGGTCAAGGCGAAGCCCCCCAACAAGGACAAGCTCCTACTCCCGAGGGTCAAACTCCTCAAGGTCAAACTCCTCAAGGTCAAACTCCCCCAGCCGGTGAGGCTCCTCGCCCTGAAGCACCTGCTGGCGGTAATGGCACCCGCACTGCTGAAGAGGCAAGACCTGCCGGCGAGCCCAAGCCTTCGGGGGAGCCCAAACCGTCCGGGGAGCCCAGGCCCGAGAGACGACAGGAGAAGACACCCACAGGCTCCATCATCATCACCATGGAAGAAATCAACAAGATGGTTGAGCTAGAGAAGTGGGGTGGACAAGCACCCATCTCCCAAATGATGAACGACTTCGTTAAAAGCCAGACTGGAAAATAGAGAACGACAAGCAAGGGTGAACCAGGCGAAGCGGATGGAGAGAAAGAGAGCACTGGCTTGTTCCATCAATCCCTGCGGTTGCATGTAGTACTTGGGACGGTCGTAAAGTTGATAAGTTGTTAAATTTTCAAAAGGAAGAGGCATTCGTTTGTGTCTATCTCATTTCCACTATGATATGCTGTGATGTTTGGGGGCGGGGGCATGATGCTGATCTCTACGTCGGATATATACCGTTCGTTGCGGGGGAATAATACTTTGGTCGGATGTTTATTTCCTTAGTACATTGTCCTACTAAGCATTTTGGGAGAAGTTTTGGACATGATTAATAGGACAAGAACCTTGAGAATTCGTTCCTTACCACTACTGGCAGGCCATTGTTGCCAAGACTGATGACTCCTCTAGTTCAAATGTATTTGATACCTCCAAATAGGTAAGCATTAAGCTGACCCTTGCAAATTCAGTAATCAAAGCTCGTACGAGGAGCAAACAGTCCTGTCCCGAGCTCATCATTTATTCTTAGCCGACGATGGCATGCTACCCCGTGTATGCACCGATTATATCCCTCCTTCCATGAATGAATGGGTAATATGCTCGCCCACACAGACGGCGCTACGCATTCATTCATGGGAGGGGGGTTGTACATCTTACCCCGAGGCTCATCCTACGGGCGTAAGCGAGCCAATTAGGAATCACGTCATAGCAATTGTTCGGCAGGCTTCGGACGATCTTGTCAGCCGTATAAGAAGCCCAAGCAAACTCAGATATTTCTCCTCTTCAATCCCTAAACAAATTCTATTCAATTTCGATCCTCATCATGGAAGTCACACCTGTCATGCACATTCTTGACAAGAATGATTACTCCAAGTATGTATTTTTTTTTTGAGGGCATACAACACATTCTCTTTTGGATCACCTGAGAGGTTAAAGTGCCTAGGTATCTTTTACCCTTTTCGGTATTTCATTTAGAGATTCACATACTCCATACGTTGAGTGAGATAGGAATGCTATGGCTCCCTTCTTCCTTTTTACTCTGGATGACTATGCTAACTTTGGCTTTCCACCTTTAGGCACCGCCTCATCTCACTTCCATCTCATATTCTTCCCCCTCTTGCCCCATATTCACTCCGTATACAGTCTAGAATCCTTGGCCTGACAACCAATAATCTCACATATGCCAAATTGGGCTTCCTCCTCGGGTGGTGGGATGTATACCCACAGCCAGCCAACACCCCAGCTCCATACAATGATCACAGCACTTATGGTCGCGTCTCAGCCTGGGGATACGCGGAAATTCTTGAGAGCACAGTGTCCGGAATCTCCGCTGGGCAGACCGTCTTTGGCTATCTCCCTATCAGCACCTTACCCGAAGATGTGCAGGTCAAAAACGCCGCATGGAAAGACCAAATCGTAGTAACGAATCCATACCGTCAACATCTGTGGGAAATCTATAACCGCTACCAAATCTGTGCACCACTTCAGGACCTAGAAACGAGCAAGTCACTAGAGGATCTTGGCTGGGACGCATTGATGCAGGTCCTGTTTGGTACGTCGTACAATCTCAATACCTATGGTTTTGCCTGGGTGGAGAAGAACCTCATTCACCCCAGCGGAACCGGGGAGTGGACGCTCAAAGATGCAGAGCTACACGACGCTACAGTGGTCTGTCTGTCTGCAAGTGGGAAAACTGGAATGGCCTTTGCATACCAGCTGCGGCATAATCGACCGGTCGAGCATCAACCAAAGGCCGTCATAGCTGTATGTTCCGAAGCCTCTAAAGCTATGACGGAGAAGAGCGGGTTCTATGACAAAGTCCTGCTATATTCTGATGCTGAAGCTGCGAAAAAGCTGATTGCGGAGAATGGATCACAACGTGTTGTTCTGCTTGACTTCGGCGCTCGTACGGGCGCAACAAAGATTTGGAATGAAGTTCTATCAACGGTATCAGTGCCTTTTACATTTGTGGGCGTTGGTGGAGAGGTCAAAGCAATGAAGGCGGAAGATGTGGCAAAGATGATGCAGCAGTTGCCCAATCGAATCCAGGTCAATGCGAACCTGTTGAGAGAGAAAGGGATAGAGATTGGTGGAGAGGAGTATTTGCAGCAGTTCCATAATAAGTTCGATGAATTTAAAGCTGCTGGCGGAATCCCGAGTCTGAGTTTGAAGTGGGCAGAGGGGATGGAGGCTTGGGCGGAGGGGTGGGAGAAATTGTGTAAGGATGAAGTTCGTGCGGATACAGGGTTAGTGTATAGACTATGAGCGAGTTGATTGAGTGGCGGCGAGAGTAACGTGTCGGAGGGATGCCAATGGGTTTCTAACGTTTACTCTATTAGGTAGCGGATAGGTAGGAGAAAAGCACATAAGCCATTGAATTGATCCTTGATCCTGCATTTTCCTAAAATTGCCCTACCTTTTCTTTACTTTACACCCTCCTCGATAGTACAGATTGGTTTATATCGTCATCTATACCGAAGTTGTAAAGCGATAAACCCAAAGTCTATCTCCAGTCGCCACCCACAGTTTCCGAGAAATCATCTCCCAAACTTCATGGATGAGTCATCTGAAAGCAAAGACTGCTTCCCCCATCAATGCGATCAGAGGCGGTGCGTTGGTCAATAATAAGTTCTTCCGTTCGCGAGCATGCAGCCTACTGTAGTGTTTCTAGGATAAGGCCAAGGCAATTTTGGTCCAGGAAAGATCCGGATAGGAACGCCCCCGACTACAACACGAGGCTTGGCTCTTTTCATCAGTTAGTGTACAATCTGTGATGTCGCTAGTTGATGGTTCAATCGGGGGTGGCATGCGGAGGAAGATGAAGAAGTTG
Source organism: Clavariopsis aquatica (assembly GCA_013620735.1). Lineage (NCBI taxonomy): Eukaryota > Fungi > Ascomycota > Dothideomycetes > Pleosporales > Clavariopsis > Clavariopsis aquatica. The sequence goes on along the minus strand of JAAZQE010000586.1, from coordinate 3,620 downwards.
TTTCTCCTTACGTGCTGGAAAGTGGGCTATTTCTTAATTCGAACCTGAGGCCGAACAGAGACTGCACAAGATAACTTCTATGCATTAAGGTGTTCTGCTCAAATTCTTGACTTGCGGCTTTCAGTTAACGTGGAATCTTAAAGTTTAACGGCAAACACTTGTCATATATGTCTCAATACCCCAACCATCTTTGGGCCAATCAAACATGCAAGGTCATCAAAAAAGGTCTAGCTTGTAGGTGTCTCCATGCTCGGCCGACGACAATCATCAGCTTACTTCCCCCATACCTCAACCCTAACACTGACAACGCGTGTTCTGGTAAACTGTCCTTTCGTAATTCTCCTTCTACTCATGAGGTCGGCGACTGCTGACTCGAGCATATATAAAAGTTAGGCTATTCACACATTTCCCCCTCACCACCCCCCTTCCACGAAAAACCAAGCCTTGCCTCATCCTCTTGTCAGTAAATTTACCCCTCCTTGCAAAATTCCTCCATAGAAACTCGCTTTGGATTCTAAGAATCATGCTCGTTCCCCTTGATAGCCTTTCAATCCTTGCTATTGTAGACAATGAGCTTGATCCAATGTCCCCGGCGCCACCAAGCGTCAGTGTCACGGGTCGACTTGGGGACATAGCTCTAAGTAAAGGTAAGGATGTAGGAAGTGAACGTGGTGGAGGAGTCGTGAAAGAGGTAGCTATGGAACAGTTATGCTGTGGAGCCCATGGATTGAGCTTAATGATCGTATGCATTAAACATTTCCTTATTTTGAACGAAATTTATGTACCTAGACTCAAGTCTACGTCCGCACGTCTTTTTTATACTTCATTCCTCTTCAATTTCTCTTCCTTTAACTTCCTAACCCCCATCAGACGGCAACCCACAACTCTACACCCCAAACCTTACTCTTCGACACGGGCCCGACAGAATCAATATGGACTTCCAACGCCACTCGCCTCACACCACCTCTAGAAACAGTCTCGCTCGTCCACCTCAGCCATTGGCACCGGGACCACTCGGGTGGCATGCTCGCTGCACTCCGCGCAATCACAGCCTCAAAAATAGCCTCTGCCACTCCTACTCCAACGATGGTGGACCTGCATCCCGCGCGCCCGACCTACCGTGGCTTCGTGACGCCACTGGGGGTTGTCTCGCTGGAAGCCGATCCCACCTTCAACGAGATTGAAAATGCCGGTGGAGTAGTTGATAAACGGACTGACGTACATACCGTTCTATCCGATTATTTCCTCATCTCGGGTGAAATTCCACGCGTCAACAACTTCGAACACGGGCTCCGAGCAGCAGCGCGCTTCGAACACGAATCTAGCTCCTGGATTTCAGATGAATTAATTCTCGACGAACGCTTTGTCATCTGTCACGTCAAAAGTCTCTCCTCTTTTCCTACCCTTTTCCGCCCTCCATTTCGACTGACATTGGAATAGACAAAGGACTTGTTCTCTTTACTGGGTGTTCCCACGCCGGAGTGATAAACGCCGCCCAGCACGCCCTAAAACTAACGTCTCACACCATTCCCTTGTACGCAATAGTGGGCGGCTACCACCTTGCAGATGCCGAACCTCCCCAACTACAGGCTACTATACAAGCGCTCAAAGGCATGGACGTCAAAGTTCTGCTAGCGGGCCACTGCACGGGATGGAGGGCCAAGTTTGAAATAGAAAAAGAGATGCCGGGATGTTTGGTCCCGAGTTTTGTTGGGATCAACACCATGATTTGAGTAGGAGAGGAATTAGATATTGATATCAACAGGGACAGTGACATTGACAAGGAACAACCCATTTTGGTCAGAGTTTTAGATAACGAAAACGAAAAATTTGTGTTCACAAACCACTTTTGTACTGATGAGAAGAACGTTCTGTTACACTATAGCTTCATGTGATACAGTTTGTTGTAAGGGGAAGACTGATCGGGCTTTATCGGGATTCTATATCTTCAGCGCTAGATTTCGAAATCAATAAATCGAAGAACGGGGACGGAAACAAAAACAATGCACGGCATATCATAATTAATCAAAAAGCAAACTTTGGTGGCCGTGGTAAGAAGTGTTGTATATTAACTACTCATCTATCTTGGCCACATTTTGTAATTGGTAAACATGTGCTCACATAAACTCGTAGTCGCAAACACACTTCCATAGGAGGATGGTTACCACTTCCCTAATGTCAGTATGTATACGATTTGGCCGGGCCTTCTAAAGAAGATATTAGGCGAGATAGTTTCTGCAAGAATGTCCCAATATTCCTAGCACACCACAAGCGTGTGTATGACTACTTCAGATAATATATCCGTCGTAGTCACGGCCATTTTAGTACCTAAGCGAAGTGAGCAAAGGCGAAAGCGACGACAATGGCCACTATCGAGCTTTGACTGGCCCCCAAAACTTTCTGACCCAAGTTGTTAATGGGGAGAGGAGTATTGGTAGGAGTGGGTGACACAACAGTGCCGTTGGTACTGCCCGGGTAATGTGGGTAGCTGCAGACGAAATCATTAGAAAGATGCACGTAGCCAATGAACGGGGGTGAGACTTACCCAGAGCCAGAAGGGACACCAGAAACACTTATTCCAGAGCTGATTGGGTAGGGCTCAATGGTAGTCGATGGTATCTTCGAGGTAATCACGGACGTTAGAGTTTGGGTAAGGACACTGGTGACCTGAATAGTGCTGTCGGTAAAGGTGGAATTAGAGGCAATGGACGTCAAGACCGGCAGCGTAGATTCTAAGTACGACGTAAGTCCAGCCTGCGATGAGGTTGGATTGGCAGGAGCCGAGGAAGTTGGTAAGCCACGGGAGCTAGTCGTAATGCTCACAGGGCTTGAAATGGGAGGGGGGATGGCATAACCGCTGGAGAGTAGAGCTGACGAAATCTTTGTTGCATCTGTGAAGGTGATGAAAGCAGAGCTTGTTCCGGACACTATCACGGTAGATGATAATGGTGGTGTGGGAATGGGCGAGGATGAATTCGCAGACGTAGACGAGCCCGCAGATGAAGACGGAGGTTGTTTGGTCGACGATGGAGGAATGACAGTTGTCGGAAAGTAGTTCGTTGGGACACTTGACTTGCTAGCAGATGAAGCCGGACCTACAGATGAAGATGAAAGTTGTTTGGTCGACGATGGAGCAATGGCAGTGGTCGGCAAGTAGTTGGTCGGAATGCTTGACGTGCCAATAGTGCTGCCCAGAGAGACAACAGAGCTGCTGGCGACGGAAGCAGAGCTTAAAGGGCTAGAGCTCGAGGCTGAAGGAAGTGGAGCGTAGCCCTCGCTAGACAGTGAAGTCTTCGTGCCCTCCGTGTTGGTGATGGGGATAGAGGTAGAGGTGCCGATGTTCGTCACGGGCGGAGGCGGCTGCACATGGCTAATTGACGAGGACGACGGGGCGAATGACGTGGGCACAGCATCGGTCTTGGTGACGGTCAGCGTGGTCGTAGTGTTGCACCCTGCAACGATAGTAGACGCCGCCGTGGCAGCGACGACGAGGAAAGTAGAGACACGCATTTGGTCGAGCGGGCAGCGGTAGGTGTGGGCAGCGGAAGAGGGTAACGAGCGTGTGTGGTGAGGCAAACGAGTGTAGGACGCGTATGGAGTGTGCAGAAGAGGAAACGAGG
>JAAZQE010000585.1:0-19124 GCA_013620735.1 Clavariopsis aquatica | reverse complement strand
CCCCCATCCCCCCATCACACACACGCGCGCGCACCCACACCCACACTCACACCCCCAATCCTGTTCGCTCGTTTCTGCTACCGCAGCATTCGTCGTCGGCTGAGTGGTGGCAACCCAAGCCGCTCGGCACAAGTCGTCTTCTGGCCCGTATAGACACCCCGTAATCAAGCGCTAGAGACACCACCAAGACCCAATTCTACAGAGCATGCGTGCGCCTGGACACGAGCCAAGACCACTGCCCGTCAGCTTATTTGTGGCCACACTGCCATGGTGGTCTCACTGCAAACTCCGTCCATGGCTCGCGACCTTTGCCCCCCCAAGAGAGTGCTCGAGCCAGGCAGCAGAAACCCACACGCTCAAATGACGTCCTGATGATTCACCTCTTCGTGATACAGTCATGCCATCGTCACCAGAGCTGCTGCCCAGCAATCCGCTCGCTCCGTGCCCGTCACCATGCCGCGCACATCACTCGCCGAGTCGCAATCAAATTCATCACCCTTCAATCAAAAGTATATGTGTACACGGGAACCCAGTGGTATCTTGACGTGCACTCCAGACGCCAAAACAAATGCAGGTCCCATGGTATTTCCGGCTCGTTACCCCCATGTCCGTGGACTCTATGTCATAATCCCGCATTTCCCGTCACCTTCCCACCCGCACTTAGTTCATCTGCCTGATGAGTGCGTTAATGTGCTCCTCTCGGTTGCCCAAATCACCGCCCTCGACAAAGTGCTTAAACTTCCTAGTGTGGAAGCCGCCCGTGGGGCTGGACAGCTTGAATGGCCACAAAAAGTTGGATGCCTGCTTGAAATTGGGCCTACGGATCTATCAGCATTCATCTCCGAGCAAAGACAGATCACGTTACGAACCCTACAGTGAAGACTACAACACATGTTAGCAGCCGCCCCATATTGTTTCATCGTTTCAAGGGCATTGAAACTTACTTTCATGAATCAAATCCTCCATACAGATGATGCTGCACACAAGTCAGTCTAGCCGAAAACGGCAAGCACAAATATGTGCTACTCACCCGTATTTTCCCAGGTTCTTCTCAATGATTTCGTTGTCCGTCAGCGGAATGCGCTGCTTGTCAACTTTGCCATACCCTCGCTCTACGAACCTAATCAGCAACGTTGCGAAGTTGAAGCTCGCGAAACTTACTGTAGATGAGTTCGCGCACAGATTTCTGGTTAGGGTAGCCATATGCGACAAACGGCTCAACAACTGTGTTCGAAATATTAATCACTGCATACGCAACACCTCGTTCCCAAACTTACTCTTGAGCATCTCCGAGGTGGCCTTGGTCAGCCTGATGAACACGCCGTTGTTGATCTGAAGAAGACGAAGTAGCTGAAGTGTCTTCCGCTTTTTCGGGTCGATCTTGTTGATGCTGCGCCATGTCAGTACAGAATGGTCACGAATTTACAGGCAGCCGTACCCCTTGATGCGGACTACGAAGGCCAGCTTCGACTCAGCCGGGACATAGAAGCTGCCACTCTGTTTGGCATCGCGAGAAAGCCTAATCTTCTCCTTCTATAGAATTCATGAGCCTCTAGTATGTAACCCACAGATCCTTGACACCCATACCTCAGCCTCGCGGTACTCCTTCACGTACTTTTCAGCACGAGTGAAGATGATCTCCTTCTTCTTCTTATTTTTGTCTATCCGAAATCAGCCTACATCCACAAACATATAGCGACACCATTGTGTTCGAGAGGGCGATTTGATCAGATCCGAAAGATGGTTAACAGTTCAACAACATCGACACGAATGTCTAGTCGATAGTGTGGGTAGGTATCATCATTGAATCGCTCTCCCGAACCGGCATGGTAGAGCCTCCACGTACCTCGCTTCTCCCTCGTCGCCGCAGCGCGGTCCTCGCGCGCCTTCTCCTGAGACTTCCTCTTTTTCAAGAGCGTCTCGGGGACGAGGATATCATTTTGGGTAGGAACGCTCCTAACAAGACCGGAAAGTCAGTCATCTACAACCACTTTCATAGCTTTATCAATGTCGGATAAGCTGTGTCAAGGACGAATGAACTGAGGCAAGCTATTCGGAAAGGACTTACGACTTGGGCGCCATTTTTGGAGCTTTCGTGTTGTCGTCGGGTTGGAGAGGAGAAGTTCTGGATGTAAAATTTCAGATTTTCTTTCCGGGGAGGTGGGCTCGCCAAGCCACTATCTCCGTATATGGCCTAGTGAATGACTTCTGATACTATTCACCTGCATTAGTCTGTACTTCAAGAGTCTTCAACAACCATACTCCCAATTTTGGAATACAATACATCTTTGTACCAAAGTATGTCCTATATAGTGGACAAAACGAAAACAAAATCTACAATTACTGTATACTTATCTCCCCCAAAAAATAATCGAGGCTCACATCTGGCTATAATACATATTCGTCAACCCCCATCCACACTAAACAAATATCAAGGCTCTGTGCAAATATCCTATACCACCTATTATAGTATCTACTATGAACAAGAGAGGTGTATCTAAGTTGCTATATAAATCCAAGAGTCCTTCTGACATATACACAACTCCTCCTTTGAGGCGAAATGTTTCTTATTGCTTGCTTGGACCTTCACTGCATGCAATTTCATACATTCTTCTCTCCATGTAAACGTGGAGAAAGCAGCACTGAACAAAACCACGGGTCTCTTGAGTCGATTCGGTTCTAGATCTACTGCACAATTTCAGAACAAAACAGCACCATATATGTTTTCATTGTCTGTGACTGCCCACACATGCCTAAGAAGTATATCATCCGAGGTTTGTTGGCACTTTATCCTCAGGTTCCATAGATCTATTTGTCCACCAAACTAAGAAAACTTGAAAATATATCCTCTTCCCATACAAACTTCTTACCTTTGTTGCAATGCCACCCTGTATATTCATAGTATTCTGATATTTGACCTGCACCACGTCACAACTTTACTTATCGAATCCCCATTTCTCACAACGGCAGCCCTATTCCTCTCTATGGATGGAAATGATCCATATGTCCTGGCATACAGATATACTGAATACATGCAAAGACATCCTTTGTCCAAAACCAACGACGAACGAAACAACCCCTATTATGAATCTCTCCTAGCCAACCAAGAAGATCCACCAAAATCAGCCAACGACTCACGATCCCGCGCCATTCGATACGCCAAAGAACATCACGAGTGCTACTACCAAAAAAGTGACACTGCGATGATAATCCATATCCTAGATAGCACTGGCCAGGACAAGCCAAAAGGACGAGTCTTCCACATCACGTAAAACATTCATTATAGGACTTGAAATAATTATGGCACATCTTTGTTAGCTGATATCGCGAAAGAAATTTATTTTCCTCAAGTGTGAATAAGTTGACCGCTTGCCGACGGGTGGCCAAAGAAGGGTAGCGAAGTTACATTCCAAAGCATGGTGACGGATCCGGCGGAAGCAAGACTTCAACCTGTACCACAATAGCGAACGACGCAAAACGCCCACGGTCGAAACAAAGAAAGTACCCGGATCCGGCCCGCGATTAATTTTGGATTGATATACATCAATGATCTTACAGAGATACTACCAATGTTGCAAACGTCAAGTCGAAATGGCAGGAATAACATTGCATATAATTCGCCTGGGAGTAGCAAGCCCACCATTTCACTCGCTGTTCCCACGCCCTGCTTTCGAATACACGTCGCTCGTTATATGTGTTTTATAATATATCGAGATGCAGATCAGAGACTATTGGACACGATCAGTTGCTGTTTTATCTACTTCATCTAAACACCGACACCACTCCTCTTCCTCGAGCAAATACGTCCCTTCGACGACTGGCAACATCTATCCCGGATCTTCTTCGACACCTATCATTCCAAAAAGTACTACCACAAATCCTATATTGCCTTCCTTGTCTACCGATATGCCTTCTCTCACGACCACAATCCTAACGTCCGCGTTGACTGTCACGAGTTTTGTTACTCCAACTACTTCACAAGGACTTGTATTCCCAGGTCCTATCGAGGGTCTCTCACAGTGCGCTGTAAGTCACTCACTCATTCTCCTCCGAATGCGTAGGCTAACAATCATGTCAGCAAAACATTATCTTCCCCAAGCTTGCCGACAGCACATGCAATCCAGCCAATTTCCCTTGCATCTGCAACGAGCTAGTCCGCTTGCGCGTCGGCGACGACATCTCACGTGTCTGCACCAGTGGGGAGTTAGCCCGTATGTTTCCGATCACCATTCCCCATCTATTTAAATATCTTTTAACACGGACAAAATAGAATATGATGTCTTTCTCGGCAACACCTGCAACAATGTCCGTCGTCCCGACAACATCACTACAACCAGCCTAATTATCACTACCACCACAAACACGGTGCCAGTCACCTCCCTCAGCACTGGAAGCCCCGTGAATTTCACAAGCACCACTACAGGTATCTTTCCAAATACCACTGTGCCTGGAACTACTCTGCCCCCAGTCTCGTTCACTACTATCGACGTCCTGATCCCGACCACTGATGCCAATGGTGAGACCACCACATTGACTTCCAAAGTTGTCAGCCCCGTGAATCCCACTTCGACATCCGAGCCATTCCAAGGAGCAGCCGTGGCTGTCGAGGCACCTGCAGCGTTTGGTAGTGTCCGCGCCGGTTTATTGGCCGGTGCTATTGGAATTATGGGTCTTATATTTGCAGAGCTGTGAATCGAGGAAGTTTTGGAGGATTTGTTTGTTTTGAGATTTGTTTGTCTGGAAATTTTGTTATCATTTAGGAATTTTGTGGTGTAAAATAATAATGAAGATAGGGGGATGTGGTCATGTAATGTCTAATTGCTCGACTGGTAACAGAATCATCAAGGCAGACTCACTGATTGCCTCTAAAATGCGTGAGAAATGCAGCGGGTTCATTCAAGAAAAATATCTTGTCATCAAATTACGACGCTTTTAGCTATTAAATACCCAGTAAGCCTAAAGCGATTGTATCTTTCAATCTATTCTAGTGTAACCGAATCGCTTTCTCTATCAGAAAACTCCTCACAGCTACTATCACAGAAAAATGGAACACATAGTAATCATCCTCTTTAACTACCCCCAGCATCTCACTTGGTACCCTTTGGAACTTCTCCAACGAAGGTAGCTGTGTAATATCTTCATCTATACCGTACACAACTACACACCGTGGGTCTATTATAGCCTCGATCCATTGCGGAAGTTATGAACGACAGCATAAAGGAAGCATAGAACCCAGGGGCGCAAGCTGTTACACCGACTGAACAAGGAGAACCAAATAGACAGGGATTCTTAGTTAAAAAAACATGTCACAAAAACATGTAATGCCACAGGAGGACGATCAGTGCATAACTATTGTGCAAAGTCTGAGACAATGTAAAAGATTCTCCAAAGGAGATGTGTATGTACCTCTCAATAAGATTAAAAGTTACTCATGCAAGACCTGGCCTACGGAATGTGGTATAACGAATGACATGTTTTCCAGTTCTTGAGCCCTTGTTTACTCACGCCATCTTCCCTTGCCACTTTCCAAACACCAACTTCGCGGTGAAGATATGCTCCCTTGCTTCTATCCAAGCGGGCGTCGAGCCACTGCGTATCAGACAAGACCGCCTAGGGTCTGAATCTCTTTCTCTCTCTTTCTCTTCTCTAACACTTACTCCTCACACCCCGAGTCCACCCCTGAGCCCTCGAAGGACTAGATCCTCCGACATCTGTGCTCTTGGGTCCGAGAACCCTGGCCAAATGCCGGTGTTTGAGTTTGTTCTTCGACGAGAATTGGACCGGCCTGCAAGTCATCCTTTATTCCATCACCCCCAATCGACCGCTCGCCGCGATATGGACCGATCAAGCTGGCAGCTCGAACCGCTCTGGCCCTCTCTCAACCTCGCTAACTCCATGGTTCCCCTCCATCTCCACTGGCACCATCGTACTCCCCATCAACTCCATCCTACTCCACCCCTTCCCATCTCCCAACTCTGATCTCATAGCAGGAGAGTCCAATTCCATGGGGCTATTTGGTGTATTCGTATCTCTCGTAAAGGCTGGACTGGGCTCAGAAAGTGTGAGAGAATCTGTGGATAGCGCCTTCAGGTCCATACTGCGATCCTGATTCATTGGAGAGATTTCTTTGATTTTTCGCTGTGAGCGCCGTCGTAGAAAGAATACCGTCAAAGCCACGGAGAGGAAAATGGATATTATCACACCAACGGCTATTCCCGCTTTCTCTTTCTGGGATATCATGTTCGAGCTGCTGCTAGTCGATGCGGAAAAGTCTGCGAGTGCGGTGGACGTAGCGGTTGAAGTAACCCCAACTGTGGTCGTTGCATTCGCCCCTGCACCCTTCTTTTCTAGATTTGCAGTGCAGTCGTAATGTCCACTTAAATGTTTAGTCCCTAGATCTGAACATAGCGCTGAAACATCGCCTGTGGCTTCGACTCTTAGCGCGCCCTTTATGGAGTCGAGGACTGGCATAGAAATATTCGTAAATCCACCACTGAGCTGCACGTACCCGCCTATACTTTCCAAATTTTCGAAGGATAGGGATTTCATGGCGAAATTGTCTGCAATATCTAGACCACCAAATATTTCGGACACCTGGGAAAGTGAGACGGATGACAAGGCAGGGTTATCGGATAGGGTGATGGCACTGCCTGCGTTTATGGTCGAGTAAGGGATTGAAAATGTTGTCAGGGCCGCGTTGTTGCTGATATTTAGGAGGGATCCCACAGGCCAGGTAAGCCATTCTAGTTTCTTCAATCCAGTGTTGAGGACACTGACTGCTTGGACTTCACCATTCAAACTTCCATTCGCCATCACAGCATCTTCTAGGGACGGGAGGTCGATCCATTTCAATGCGGTAAAATTGTTCAGAGCGGAGAAATCGAGGATCGAGAGCTCGGGTAGGTTGTTGAGGGTAAAACTGCGCACAGTCGTGAGTGTGGTCGAGGATAGCGCCGACAGGTTCGCAACATTTTCAATATCCAAATTTCCAGTAATAGTGACAAGGCCCGTGAGGTTGATCGCGGAAGGGCCGTCGGCTGCAACAACGAGGTTTCCAGTGAAAATTGTGCAGTTGGTTACGAAGGAGATGTCGTCGATGTTTTTGATGGCAAGGGAGCCGGAGGAAGGCGCACAGTCTGGGGGTGAGTTAGTTGAAGATTCGGGAAACACTGAACCAAAGAGACGAGGAATGGAATCGATTTTGAGCAGAAGAGCCTCGAGACTTGAAGATCATGACCCCAACATACCAAGCGCTTCCACATGTCCAACCAATCGCCTCAGTAATATGCACACAAACACAACACCACAGAGCATTTTTCGAGTTGTTGTTCACATCCAAAATATTCAAATCAGCGATAGCAATTAGCCATCACAAATCCAGGCCAAGCAAATGTACAAATCAGCAATAGAACGAGCGACGGTAATGAGCGACAAGATAAACGAGAGTGTAGAAAAAGGGAATGTGAGGAGGTTTGGCACCAGAAGATCCGGAACGCCCGCACACGCGTCGCACGTTCCCAAGCAGGTATTTCCTCCATCCAGGAGCTTCCGACGATCAGGAACAAGGACGACGAGGTCGGGCCGTTAGACGCCAACATCGAATCATGGACGAATTAGAAAGTTGTGATGAACATTATGCGGGTGGGTCGTCGTCGTCTCGGCCCGATTAGGACAAGGGTGCTCCTGTGCCCAGCCATGCCGCGCGGACGTTTTGTGTGGAGTTTTCGTAAGCTTCACACCTCTAGGAATCAGGGGAAAGTGGATCCGATGTGAATGTGTAAATTAGTATATTATTTGACTCTCCCATCCATTAGGTGCGCTACAAGGAACTGACTGTAGCACACATTGAGGGGAAAGAGAACAGCCAAACTTGCTGTAAGGCCTATTACTGGTATCGAAGGAAACCATAAGCAAATCAACCGTCTGAGAACGAAGACAAGTTATGGATTTCTTTTAGTAACTAATGGGAGCACTCAGCCACAAAAAGACAATACACCTACTAGCCGAGTGTCCTTCAATTCGAAACCTTATGTTCCTCCAAATGACGCAGGCTTCCAAAATCATACATTCCCGGGCACGAATACACCTTAAACCATTGGCCGAGGCTTCCGGAGAGAACCGATCCCTCTCTATGGTTGTCACTAAACTGCCGAAAGGTTTGGCAAGAGCAAATGTAAGTAGCATGTACCCAGTGTCGCCCATCAAAGGAACCCCCAAAGAAAAATAAGGCTTCAGTTCAACTATTCACTATCAGAACTGGTCGCGGTTTTATCCGAAAACCGAAATACATCAGTATCAATAACTGGCATCTTCTTCCAGTCTTCGTCAACGCCGGTCTCGAATTTTCCATCACGTTCACTGTAGCCACCTAACCTTTGCTGATCCTTTTTTGCATGGAACTATTGAGATGAGTATACCGTCATTTGCATTAGGCTCAAGCTATGCGGAGACTCCAGTTACCACCAGAGGAGTAGTGATCTTATTCTGCTTGTGTTCCTTCACATCACGCTGCACTGCTCGACATCTTCTTGCGTAGAGTCACGGAGTACCATTTGACCAAATCATGGGGTTCTTGTCGGACGACTGCGCCTGATGGCATGTAAAAGCCCATATCTTCTCGGCTGCCCAATCCAAACCTGTTAAATACGCATTTAAAACAGGTCTTCTTCTCGCCAGCTATATAGTACCTTCGAAGAGTGTGACCTTTATCACAGCACGAAGCAAACTTTTGTATTTGTCTTTCTTTTCGAAGTATTGTCGTTCAGTAATAATTTGACTGCGCTTCGTGGTTTTTTGCCACTCAGGCGGAGTCCTGAATCGACTGGTCTGGGTTCAGGTTCGGGAGTTAGTCCTCGGATGGGTTTGGGCTTGGCTTTTGGCAGTAGTTGTTCCTCAACCGCGTCTTCCCCTTTGTCCGGCTTCATCCTTGATAGAACCGGGATTGAAGGCTTCCTGACTCACTGCCTTGGCTACATTGTTGTACGACAGGGGAGTGGGCCTCCTCGCCTTACCATGATCCTTACGCGGTTTCCAAACAACCCAGTTGCTGTTGGCTGATGGAAATGAGCCATTGATGGCAATTAAAAATCTACCCGCCTAGCTTTCGGATTTTCTCTGGCCTTGGTTAAGCATCTAGCGCGGTTGTTCCAATCTCCATCATTGTAGTGATAAACCATAGCATATTTGATTCCGCAACACCATACTTCTACCCGCTTCCCATCCTCGTATGTTTTCATAAAAATAACTGTTATTGGGTAGGACTTAGCGGGGTTTATATATCTTCGACCCACTTGGATAGAAGGATAGGGGACTTTCTTGAGTAATTGGTGCGGCGTTGCTCGCTCTCTTTAGCCTCTTTGTAGAAGTTCCCCAGATTGCTACCCTTTGAGCTGAAAATCACCCCAGAATGAGGCCACCCTAGGCGGCGTGAGAGATGATTGGTTTCACTCCTTGAGAATTCTGGTAGCAATTGCTGTTGAAGAATTTAAAGATTCTCCTTTTACAATTTCCTCTCGTCGTCTGTCGAAATCGGTTCCTCAACCATTCATTGGTTTTGGTCTTTGACAAACCTCCGATGTTCCTGCTCTAAAAGGTAGTCGGCATTATACTGAAGATGCTGCATGGTCACGTCAGGGCTATGTTCGGCTATCAGTGTTTCAAGTCGGGTGACACCCTCGTTGGGGAGCGGGTTGTCAATATTAGGCTGGGTCATGAGTCGCTCAAGGAGTATATATTCCAAATTGTCAAGGGACTGAGAAGTGAGAACCAATAACATAATTCCCAATAAAGAGCGGGACCAACCAGAAATACTATGCCTCTGATGCAATAACTGGTTCATCTTCCGCACAATTGGGAAGTTTCTCCCCTGGCAGAAATCCTTAAAAATACTGCTCTTGGATTTGTTGATGTTTATGACTGAGAAGCCGACTTGTTTGTCCTGCTCAAGGAAATTGAAGTGGACTTCCAAAATGTCTTGTTCGAGATATAGACGATATCTTCGTTACTATTTGAAAATAGATTTCGATCCTGAGACTACTCCTGAACGCTGCAGGTACTGGGAGACATGGGAAGGTAAAGGGCTCATTGAGGACACAAAATTCATCCAATCATGCAGAATACCATGTCAAGTGAGCGGCTGCTCCAATAGACCTCACTCTCGGGTTTATATGTCATCGTATCGAGGTATCATTGAGGTGACATTTATTGATGGGGGCTGTTGGGTGAATCTCCATAGATTTTAATGGTCATGTGGGAACCGCTCAGTAATAGTGGATGGAAAGTGCAGCTGTAAGCTCATAGGGTTGGGAAAGCTGGTACAAATGTAACTTTGAAAAAGGAGATTCTGCGTGCCTGTTACAGTAGCCTGTAGTGATATTATGAGTTTAATGTAGGGGTTCTCAAATAGAACATGCTTGTGGTACGTTTGTTGCCGTTGCAAAATAGTGGGGGTAGGTGAAAAGGGCCTTCTTCTCCAACATATCCCCCCTACTTTGGGCTTACTAGCACTCCTTCTACGAGGTATTTATTTTAGGTGCGTTAATGAGTTATGATTCTTTGGGCTATTTCTTAGTATACATGGATTGCTGACAACGATTTGAAAAAACGAGAAAAAATAGAAATAACAGAATCATTGTACCTAAGAAATATAGAGATGCGTCAAGGCTCCGGATCATCCAATGGCTCGAAACCTGGAGATTTAATCCGGGGAACAATGGATACTGTTATGTTAGTAAAGGCCAAATCAACCCCATGTGGAGCTTGACAAGGTGGTAAAAACCATAGACGCAGCATGTAAGCTAATGGCTAGTTGATCTCTGTTGAATTCAAGGGCATGAGCGGCGGAATTCATATTCTCGCCCGAAATTTCATTCTCTGAGCCATTGATATAAATTCTAAATCTGCAGCATCGGATAGTGAGGTGGGAGAAAAGAGGCGAAGGTACGAGATGCATGAAGTCGAGCCAGATGACCAGGGTCAACAACCGTAAGCGCGCCAAGAACGAAATGTGGCACATCAACTCCTCCGCACCTCGAAGCTCCCAAACCCTAATTCTACCCCAAAATGGGAAAACAACACCTACACTCCATTGCTCTCCTCCTCCCCATCCTCTCTATCACCGCAAATGCTGCCACTGATCCACCGCGGCCACGCGGGGTAGGCCCAGAGTGTACGTTGTCCTCAAAGCATCCCCGAAGCTCTCAGGCTATAGATTGAGATTCTAACTTGATGATGGAATAGTTGCAAAGTTCTACAAAGACCCCGAGGCATTTACTTGCATCTCGAATCCTTCGATTAAGCTCGACATTACCCGTTTGAATGATGATTACTGTGATTGCCCTGATGGCTCCGACGAGCCTGGTACCGCTGCATGCTCCTCAATTTCGCCGCTGTCGCCGCCTCACCCCTCGAATGTGAAGGTCGGTCAGTCTAATGAGACATTGGCTCTCCCTGGGTACTACTGCAAGAACAAAGGACACATACCTAGCTACATACCTTTCACGAACATCAACGACGGCGTGTGCGATTATGAACTCTGCTGTGATGGTAGCGATGAATGGGAGGGTGTTGGAGGTGTGAAATGCGAGGATCGCTGTGCGAAGATTGGAAAGGAGTGGCGAAAGCAAGATGAGGCAAGAAAAAAGAGCTTGGGGGCGGCGAACAAGCGACGAAAGGAGTTGATCACCGAGGCAGGAAGGCTGAAAAAAGAGGTCGAGGATAGGATCTCTACGTTGCAGACCCAGACCCAGGCCGCGGAGCTCAAGGTTGCGGCACTCGAGAAGAGCTTGGCGGAACTCGAAAGAGCGGAGAAAGGCAAGTTGTTCAAGGGCACTGGCAAAGGTGGAAAATTGACTGTTTTGGCGAATCTGGCAAGGGACCGGATCGAGGAGCTAGCTGACAACCTGGGCCGAGTCATGGACGAGCGGGATGCAGCGAGATCACGCATCGCGGAGCTCGAGACCATCCTCAAAACATTTAAAGAGGAATATAACCCCAACTTCAACGACGAGGGTGTTAAGCGCGCCGTAAAAGCATGGGAAGATTATGCCGCACAGGCCCGCCCGGCGCCGGACGAAGCCCATGACCGTGACCTCGAGGATATGATCAATCCAGAGTCTGAGAGCGCCATAAAATGGGAAGAATACGAAGGCCCAGAAGCAGAGAGCGACATTGACGTTTGTAAGTCACAAGTAACATCTGACACATTCTTTCTTTAACCCTTCTAACCTGCTCTTTAGTGTACAAATTCGAAGAATACCTCCCCGAACCCTTGCGCGCCTGGGTCGACTCTAAGCTCCGCAACCTACGCATATTCTTCATCGAAAACGGCATGCTCGCCGACCCTCACACCGACTCTCCGGAATCGAAAACCGTAACCGACGCCCGTCAACAGCTCAACACGGCTAAATCCGAGCTCGAAACCGACAAAACAGAGCTCCGAAATCACCAAGAAGACCTCGGCAAAGACTACGGCCCCGATGACGTGTTCCGCGCACTCAAAGGTACGTGTGTGTCACAAGACTCTGGTGAATATACGTATGAGTTTTGCTACTTGGATAAGACGACGCAGAAGAGCAAGAAGGGTGGTGGTCACACCGGTATGGGAAATTTCGCGAGGATTGAGAAGATACAGGTTGATGATGATCTGCCTGCTAACGGCAAGGGTTTGGGCTCTGGTACGCGTTATGCACTCAAGTACGAAAATGGACAGCACTGCTGGAATGGGCCGAACAGGAGCACCACGGTCATCCTCGCTTGCTCTGAAAAGGACGAGGTGTGGAAGGTCGTTGAGGAGGAAAAATGTGTGTATCGCATGGAGGTTGGATCGCCCGCTGTATGTGGAATCAAGGAGCAAGAGAATGCGGCGCCGGTACACAACGAGTTGTAGTGTTTCTCGTGAATGGCTTGGTACTGTGATTGATTAGGAATATAGTTGGAGTGCGGATGGTGATCAAGTGGAGAACGAGACGGCAACTGGCTTGCCGAAAGTGTAAAAGGAGATTAGCTTGGTAGGCATATGTGTGAGTTACATAGCCATTAGAACTTTTGGCGTAAGTTCAAAAATTAGACCGAATTCATTCTCTTTATGATGAACCTACGAGCCTACGAGTTGTACTTTTTTTTACTTTTGCTGTGACTTGATAAAGCGTTGTATTACGATCTCTGCCTCAGCTTTGATTCTTACAGCCTGCTTATGTATCTATCTTTTAACTCGCTGAACAGTAGATCCAAACAACGCGATGCTAAAACCAGGGGTAATAATATTAGCATTTTAGACGAAACAAATGGGCACCGCCGCTAATTACGAATGAAGGCCGGGGAGGGGGGACATTTTATCCTCCGAAGCATATGATAAGTTCCAACCGTAATTTTATGTTAAAATTTAGTTCTCTAGCAAAGGATTAGTAGTAGGAATATATGCTCGAATTACAGCCAAGATGTGTGTATGTATCAAACGAATTCAAATTTGGGAAATTTAAATAGAGGCATGGGGGCCTAACATGAAGTTACTAATAATATGAGCCTTTTGCTGTGTGGATATTGAGGAAACTACATGCAGACTATTTGTAGAGAATGGTGTGTTCTATGGTGTGCATGGAAGAGATTTTCACAGTGTTGGCTAGAGATATTGTACAGTTTTTGAGGGTTGAAATGAATGGCCAAGTGGAAGGATATTAATTATGGAGCTCGATAAGATAGAAACGAGCGCGATTGGAGAGTTAGAGGTACACATAGTATCGTTGATAGGATAACAGAACAACCCCTAGAGCGAGGAAGATTCGACGAAGCAACTCACCGTGGTCCTTCTCCAGTAGCTGTGTGAGACCATGGTCACTCTTACACAAGACGTAACCGTTCAGATACGTCCTGAGCCCGGTTCGTTGATGGTCGGGGTTCTCAAAGTGATATTTCCTACCTTCCTGTTGCGGCAAGGTTTTTCAGGGTAAAGGTGGCGTTGCACGCGTCGTGGGTACACGTGGCCACCTGACTCGAGGACTTGTCCTTGACGCATGAGGGGTGAAAGGCGGCGAGGCGTCTGGGGCCCCGCCACTTACGAGCGAAGGTCGTCCATGGGAAATGAATCGAGGGCTCTAAGACGTCAGTAGATTTATGTTCACCTGCTTAATATCTCGCATTTGGTGGCTCCTCCTCTCGCGTATTGCATCTACACATACCAATAGATGAGTTGTCATCTGACTCGAGCAGGAGAGTGAGGGGACCAGCCGCCAGCTACTTTACGCCGTGCATATCTATCCGTATCTTCCCCCCCGACATTCTCATGACCATGGATCGCAAGGATATACGCGGGTAATAGCGAAAAGGCGATAATGGAACCTAAATCTGGCCGAGAAATAGCTTTGGAAGTTTGATTCTGGGGTTGAGGAATGAGTTATAGGAAAGAAAGGAAGGCCATGTGTCGACACTCGCCTACTACAGCGAGCGAATAAAGTTTGTGCAGCCAACGAAGACCCATCTCGTCTCTTTCCAAGGGTAATGCATAGATATATGGTCAGGGTGTAGAGGGTACCAGCTAGGCATTGTACGAATAGGATTTAGTAATGGGAATAAGCCTGATTGGGAAAGAATCTGATGGTTTACAAGTGTGATAGAAAAGTGTATGACAATCAGGAAGAGAGAGGGAGAGAGAGAGAGAGAGCAGGAAACTATAAGGTGCTAATGTGATGTATGATTGATCTAATCATGTTGGAATAGCTCAAGGTGCGAATGGAGATATGGATGGGAGTGGGAATGAGAATTCGCCACATATGAGTGAGCGTCAGAAGAGAGGGGCCCTACCGGAGACGTAAGCGAAGGTCGGATAAGTTGGGGTTGAAAAGAAAGAATGGTGCACTTATAGCACCCCAATCCCTATCCACAACCAATATGAGAATCCGTTAATAACTACAGTCCGACATTGCTCGGTTCCCTCCATCAGCAGACTGGGATAGAAGAAGAAAAGTTAGAAATAAGGCCATTTCACAAACCTATTATATCCCTGAAACCCCAATTCTCGATTCCTTACCTTCACGTGCCACAATCCGCTACACATAGAAAATCACATGGCCTTGTGTTCTATCCTTCACCGCGATTTGTGGAGAGAGATATTGATCTGAGCATAGCGAGGCGCCCCCGGCAAGACCCTGAGGCCGTTCTGACGTCTCCCTTGCATTTCTTTTTTCCACAAAGCAAGATGGGTTGGCACGACGACGGTGGTTGGGTACAAGGTGTGGCGACGTCCGAGCGAGTAAACGTTGAACACCTGCTTTCTTTTCAACTTGATTAGTTAAAATGGAATAATTTGGGGAGGGTGCAAGCTGAGGGCCTGGTTTAATTTTGATTTCGACCATGCTAGCTGGGAGAACGACGGTCGTCACAGCCAGGGTTTGGGCCGAGTGTTGGATTCTTGCTTTTTTTGAGGAAGAAGCAAGAGGGAGAAGTGGGAGTTGGCTGGTAATGGGAACGATTGGAGGGGTGTAGCAAGCTGAGTGTTTGAATTCTCCGGTTCCTATGCAACAATACAGACTGGCAGCGCAGTGTCCCTTTGGGCATGCCGAAGCTGAAGCTTGCTTCATGACAACGCCGTGATACTGGAGGCCAATGTGAGCATTTCAAATTAGCCATGGGCGAAAACTGGTGTGCTTTGAAAGGGGGTTCTTCGTTTGTAGGAAATATTGGTGGATGAAGCCCCTTCAAAACGTAAACGGTTCGGATGCAAACCGAGCGAGCATTGGGAATCGCGTCTTTCTTTTCAATAAAGTCGTTTGCCAGCCAAAATATTTGGGGTGAACGACGAGGCGGTTTCAAGCCCATGCCCTATAGGTAGCGAAACATAACCCGACAGCTACCGACTGGCTGGACGAACTGAATATTGAGGCGGTTTCATACCCATGCTTTGGAGGCGGGAATCCTAATAAAATGGATGCGAATTTGATCGCACGAATATCTTGAAAGCCATTTCACAGATGTCCTGGATTGTTTGAGCAGAGTGACGAATAAATTGACACCCCGAAATGAAGAGCAAGGAGACCTTTCTGCCACACAATTGAGTGCCTTGAACATTTCCGCGTGACGATTGAAGGATGATTCCTTCTCAAAAGCTAGTAAGCAAGAAGCAATTCTTGAGCGGCCTCTTTGAGATAAATCAATTCCCTCTAGTTTCGTAAATGACACCAGCAGGTAGGACCAAGGAAAATTATCATCCGAGCACGATGAAGCATCGAAATGCGTGAAATAGGCCCTGGTTGAGATCTGGACAACAACCCAGTCGCTACTTCGTGTCATCGGTGGCGTTCTAGAAGGCAAATTGGTCAGCCCTGGAGGGAAGATGTCGATGACGTATCGGAGGGCCTCCTGCCGATAAGCCCGTACTTGCCCCCCCACCTGGAAATCTGCAGGCCTGAAAATAGGACCAACACCTGAAATCGGAACCCGGAACAAGTACGACAGGCGAATATGGTTCCATATTGCGCCTACATACCGTACATAGAGTGTTTCCCGTAAAGGCTTGCAGCTAACGGCCTGGCCACGTAGAATAGTGTCGTGTGCCTATTCCAGGAACATGTGGTAAGCTATGTCGATATGCAGTGATAAGTCGCCCGTATCAATAAAGCAGCGAATGAGAAATTGCGACTAGGCGAGGCGGACCATTCGCTGGACAGAATGGAGCTCTGACTACAGTCAGCTAGGCACAGGTCAATTTAAATTATTACAACGGCAGACCTTAACCTGTGCCCAATTTTCATTTACGCCCGGTTGACAGCTCCCAGCTAGGAATCAATGGTGGGGCCTAAGCTGCCGTCTGCTATTCTCGGGTAGGTAGCCTTTTTTTTTTGTTTTGTTTTTGTTTTTGAACAGACTATGTTGGGTGGAGACTTGGGGAGGGGGGAAAGGGTTCTCACATCAGGCGAGGCTGTTCCTGCAGGCGTTTGCATGTATGCACTCAGCCGCCGAATTCGCGTGAATAAGATCGTGTTGATGGTCGTGTTCACGCATAAGGTTTTTTACATGAAACAAACAGCTGACGATTGTCTAAGACAGGACGCCAACTGGTGCTGGTCGTGTCTTCTTGTGCACATGCTGTCGGGCCGTGGTGTTGTTGGGACGACATACGCAAAAAATGTGAAATGAGGCTGGGTTTTGGGCTACAGCGATGATGCATCGAGCTTTCAAATTGAGTTCGCGGGGGTGTGTGTGCGATCGTATTTGCGGGGATCGGGCAATCTGTTAGATGGCGCGACCTTGTGCTGTCTTTTGAAGAAGGCACCTCGTGCGTCTTTGTGCGTATTGAGACGCCGGATCGCATCGTGAGCGCATGGCGTGTTTATTTGGATCCACAGACCAACTCGCGACCCTCCCGCGTCCTCGCCACGCGTTTGGGATCTCATCCGGGACACGGTGGCGCAAGGCTGGGAGTGGTGTGTGTAGATCCTGAGCAATCTTACCGTGAGCCCGTCCTGGGCACACAACGACGGATCGCCATGGGTATGTTCAACCGTCGGATGCGGGATGGACAGCCCGCCTCCTTTCAGACCAGGCGTTGCAAAAGGTGGCATTTCGGAGGGTTTGTAATGCCCTCCTCTGCCCCTGTGCAATTGATTGCACCGTTTAATGACCAGAGGGGGATACAAACGCCCAATGCAGGCTTGCCGTCATGCCCCAGGTCGGCCGGGTGGCCAGAGGATGGGAACTGGCAGACAAGTGTTTCGCAGGCCTCGAGAATAGCCGAGAAAGGGCATGAAGGGCCGGCTTCTGAGGTGTTTGCTGGTGTGCAGGAGCAGGAGTGGTTCGGCATTTGGGGGACCATGGCTTTTCTCTCGCCGCTGTGTGCAGCGCTGTTGGTCCGGGCGGGACAGTGGACAGTGGACAGGCTGCAGGGTGATTGGAGGTGCCGTGTGAAGCTCGCGTGCAGCAAGGAGATGCTTGCACAGCGTCGAAGCCACACACGGAGGGGTTTGATGAGACGGCAGGCAAGCAGGCAGGCAGGTAGACAGACAGACAGACAGACAGACAGGCAAGCGGGCTTCTGCGCGGCCTCGCTGGGGCACGAGCAGGAGGAGCGTTGCCGCCGAGGGTTCTGTACTGTACGTGGGCGTGGAGGGCAGTGGCGCGCGCGACCAGACACGGCCACGCCCATTGCCATGAGGGACCAGGCCGTCGTCGGGGGAGGCTCTCCGGGAGAGCAGGAGGCGGTTAGGCCAGGGGAAAAGGCGGTCCTCGCATCCCATGGCGGCGGTCGACGGGCGATTCCACGCTCGCCTAGGCGGCCAATGGCGGGCGCTCGTTTGGCAGCGCGTCCCCCCGCACCCCCTCGGCCCATGATGCTGGACGTCGTGGGCGGCAAGCCGGGCGCGCTGACGGGCACGCTGACGGGCACGCAGGCCGTGGGTGGTGACACAGCGCCCAGAGCCCAGAGCCCAGAGCCCACCCAGTGGCCACAGGCAAACCACGCATCGCAGGCATCGTGAGGCGGCGTGCGGAGGTGGAGCGAGCGCAGCAGCGTCGTGTCGATGGGGGCAGACAGGAGGGGAGCGTGTGGCTGTATGGGGAGGAGGGCCAAAGGCCGCCAGGCACCTGTGCACAAGAGATTGTCGTGCCACAGCGGCAGCCACTGCTGCAGGTCCGGCTGCGTTCGAGCCCGCTAGTGCCCGTTTTGGCGCGCTTCTTTTGCTTGACGTTTCTTCTTCTCGCGTCAACACTCGGGGCGCGCTGCGCTGCGACGGCCCAGGTTTGGCCCACGCGCCTATCAACTCGCTGCTGCGCGTGCACACGAGCGTCGACGCCGCCTCCGCCGCCGGTTCCCTCAGGTGGCCTCCCTGCACCAGCTCGCTCCGTGGTGCTGGCATCGCCGTCTCAAGCGCCCATGCGGAGATTGACTCTTGTCCCACCCTGCCCCCCTGCGAAGGGCCATGGCCGCGGCGCAATCACCACTTTTCTCTGCCCCAGTCCGCACATTGTAAATCCAGCAGGCCTCTCCACTCCTTCGAGCCCTGCCGTGATTCCCCTTTGGTCGGGCCCTGCACCCTCACTCCTCTTCTTTACACCCTCACCACCACCGCACTCTGCGAGCGCAGGTTCCCCACTCCCTCCCCCGTTCCGCACTTTTGCTGCATCCACGCTCCTTACCT
>JAAZQE010000584.1:0-19209 GCA_013620735.1 Clavariopsis aquatica | reverse complement strand
TGTGAGTCCTCCCCACCCCTTGACTCTGGGAGCGGCGCTGACAAGCACGCAGTCTAGCGATGAAATCCGGCTCTACTGTCACCACTCCGCGCATTCGCCCGACCACCCTCGATATTCCTGGCCTAACAAAGTCCAAAGTCTCCCCCGACGGCCGCATTGCCCAACGCGATGTGGGTTCGAAGCTCGTCATCATCATGGTTGGTCTGCCCGCGCGGGGCAAGAGCTACATCACCAAGAAGATGACGCGATACCTGAATTGGCTGCAGCACGATACCAAGATCTTCAATGTCGGCGAGAAGCGTCGTGTGGCCGCCAGTGGACATGGATTCCGTCTGTCCTCGGCCAGCATGGAGCATCGTCCATCTGGATTAGCACACTCAATCGAGCAAGACCAAGCCGAGATTGCAGCGAAGATCCTAATCAATGGAGAGTCGATTGCAGACTCGCTATCGGAGCTGCATCTCCCCGAGCCAGGTCGCGACAACGACACTGCAGTTGAGGGAGTAGACGTTCCTCGCCTGCTTGTCTCGCCCGGTCCAGAACCGCCCACTTTGGATCCTGACAAAGATGAGGAAGACAAAAATGAGGTACTGGACCAATCGGCCAGCTTCTTCGACCCCATGAACAAGAAAGCCGCCCAATTGCGTGAGCAGTGCGCGATGGAGACATTGGACGAGGTTTTAGACTATATTCTAGTCCGGAATGGCTCTGTTGGCATCTTTGATGCAACAAATAGCACACTAGCCCGCCGTAAACAGATCATGATAAAAATCCGGGAGCGAGCTGGACCAGAGCTCAATGTTCTCTTTGTGGAAAGTGTATGCCAAGACCAAGTATTGCTCGAGTCGAACATGCGTCTTAAACTCTCTGGTCCAGATTACGATGGCACTGACCCCACTGTGGCATTGGAAGATTTCAAGAAGCGTGTCGCAATATACGAGAAGAATTACGTTCCGTTAGGAGACTACGAAGAGGAAAACCACATGTCTTATGTCAAGATGATTGATGTCGGGCGAAAGATGATATCGCATCAAGTCCGTGGGTTTTTAGCTGGGCAGGCCGTGTACTACCTCCTTAATTTCAACCTGGCCCCCCGCATGATCTGGATTACTCGTCACGGCGAGTCTTACGATAACGTTGCTGGCAAGATCGGTGGTGACTCAGACTTGAGCGAAAACGGTCGAAAGTACTCCCAAGCTATGACCAAGTTTATTGACCAACAACGCAAAGCCTGGGAGGTTCATCAAGCAGACAAGCTTGCTAACACGCATTTCCCCCCTCTTCGAGGAGACCACACTCCTCCCAATCCACACTATGGTGGTGAAGACGTCGTCAAGAACTTTTGTGTCTGGTCTTCAATGCTCAAACGTAGTGTTCAGACTGCGGAGAATTTCTGCGATGACAATTACGAGATCAAGCAGATGCGCATGCTCGACGAACTTAATGCTGGTTTAATGGAGGGACTCACATATAACGAGATCAAAACACGTTATAGTGAGGAGTTTACTCGTCGAAGAAAAGACAAGCTTGCGTATCGTTACCCTGGACCTGGGGGCGAAGGCTACCTCGATGTCATCAACCGCATCCGTCCTGTCATCGTCGAACTGGAGAGGATGACCGACCATTGCCTGCTAGTCACTCACCGCTCTGTTGCCCGGGTTCTGCTTGCCTACTTCCAAGGCTTGAATAGGGAGGATGTTGCGGATTTGGACTGCCCGCTAGGCATGCTGTACCAGATGGAGCCAAAACCGTACGGTGTTGAGTTCAAGGCATGGCGTTACAATTCGGACACCGATGACTTCGAGCATTTGCCAGATTACAAGCTGCGTCGGGCCACTGCCAATAGCAGCCAATAGAGCCTTTCTCTTTGTCCTGGGGCCTCTTTAACCTTGATCCTAGTGTGGCAAAGGGGAACCTGCTTTGACAGTTTGTATTACTAACACCCCTCCAAGTGGTTAAACCTTTTTTTTTGTAATACTGTGCGTTCTCACGCCCATCGTCTTTAATGCCATTTGCCCTTGACTTGGACATCAGTATCCAATGTTTCCTGTTCATGATCTACTTTTCATCAGTCATTGCTTTTATACATTTCCGGCGCATGAGATGAGGGTTGTTCGGTGATGCATAACGCGGTTCTGGCTATATTCTTGTTTTCAATTTCTGAAATGGAGTTTGGTGCTTCGAATATCAAATATGCGTACAAATGAGTACATTATTACTAGGCCTATGCAT
Organism: Clavariopsis aquatica; assembly: GCA_013620735.1. NCBI lineage: Eukaryota > Fungi > Ascomycota > Dothideomycetes > Pleosporales > Clavariopsis > Clavariopsis aquatica. The sequence continues at coordinate 16,977 of JAAZQE010000584.1, read as the reverse complement.
TTTATGTCTTTTTTTTGGAAGGAGAGGGGGTGGGGGTGGACGGGCAAACACCTAAAGACCTTGTGTGTACTTTCTCATTTTTTCGTGGAAGGTAAGCTACATATAAATATTATTTCTCCACACCTATGGTTCTCTTTAATATCATCATTAGGAGTGACGCAACTCTCTCCTTCCGCCTCTAGATATACCCTCACTTACGAGTTATGAAGCCTACGGAATTGACTATTACGAACAGTTGCCCGATGTGTATCCCCTCTTGATTGACTTGTACTTTTGTACAAATTTCTTCCTGTTAGGAAGGTTTCTTTACCGTACTTCGACAATCAGGGATATAATACGATTTTGGGCGATTTCCCCTCCATTATCGGTCGAGGGCAACGACTATAAAACATCTCAGCTTCAATATTGTTAAGTTATACCTACAAACTCTATTTCAACCCTCTTTACAACAAGATCCACCATCTCCATGTAGACGATATGAGTAAGTCTTGGTCTATAATGTAAACAGGGACTTGAAAACTAAATTCATGGTGGCGGGAGAGGGAAGTGGTAATTGAGGACGTGCAATTTAAAATCATAGTCAAAAATCTATGTATGGGGTCAACTACACACAAACGGTAACTGAAAAAATAGGGTGGCGTTATACAATCAAGTGAAAATTCCACATATGCAACACCAAGATATCAACTAGACTAATGGCTTAACGAATGTAAACTCATCAAGGAAAAAGAAAAAGGCAAAATTGACATCGTGACCACGAAAAGTGTACAAACAGACGCACGTCACCTTCCAAACAAGCGAACCTCATTCCTAATAAGCCGATGCCCGGGATCTTAGAGAGAGAGAGTAAAGAGTAAAAATATCCTCTACATTTGTTGAGATGGGTGGCTAATTCCAATCTTGTTTGTGGAGGGACAAAATTGCGCGCTGAATAAGTAATGGATGTCGATTACTTTGTATACTCCTCGTTACCTTTTTCATCATAACGAACATATTTGACCTAAAGCTGTCAGTCAGTGGCCCAAGTATAACGGGATCGGAAAGCTACGTACGGGGTCCATGCCGTGAGAGGATTTTAAATGGCAAGTGTCAGGGTAGGGGCAATAACCTACATCACGTTCGAACGAGCATTGGTGACCCAGATCTATCTTCACTTAGATTAAAAATCCGCAAATACAGTATGTACAACTCACAACACTCGAAATTTTCGCATTTTCGGTTCTTGCACGCTAGACTTCTGGTTTTATAACGCAATGCATTTAGTTCGGCGGGTGTGAGTTTTGGTTCATGCTGGAACTTGCAGAAGTCGCCATTGGTGCATTTACCTTTATTGAGGTGCCAGTGGTTGCATAGATTTCGGCCAGTCTGTTTTGTTCCGAATCAGTACCTTCCACACCCCTGTGTAAGGTTTGACTAACCTTGGTCATGCGTAATTCGACCGCTTCTGCAGCCAGGCGATCGCGTGGCGGAAGGGGTTCGTCCAAGCGAAAGTTTTCCTTGTTGTAATACACATATTTTTTATTTTTTGTAGCAGTTTTATTACTAGCAATGGATATATTGCTGTTACTTGCGCCAGTCTTCCCAACCGTGGCCCAAGATGAATTACAGTTCTGGCCGATTAGAGATGACGTGGTAGTGCTAGTCGATGATGTAGCTGGTGTAGGCACTGGTGTAGAGCGTTGAATTGGAGTTGGAGGCGAACCTAGAGAGGTAATTTTATTCGACATACTTCTAATCGGAGGCTGAGATTGCATGGACGCAGGAGACGAAGCTTGTACTGGAGCTTGTGTGTATGAGGATACTAGATATTGCTGGGATTGCGAAGCTGATTGATATTGAGAAGTAGGCAATGGCTCAGAGCGGAAGACTTGTTCAAAACGAGCTCGGTTGAAGTTTGGCATTTCTGCGAAGCCGCGTTCTGCAGGGGTCGACTCGAGCAGCGTAATGCATGCTGCCTTGGCCTGGTTATGTTTATACTGATCTAGATCAAGGAGGTAACCATTATCATGGCAACCGCCAAAGATGATGTGTTTGCATGTCGGATTATCCGAGAAGGTACGAAGCATTTCTGAGTTTGTTAGTAGGCGACAAAGCTCATTTTAGTGTCACTTTGTTACCTTTTATTTTATAATCGGCGCGTTCCTTGCCTTGACCTACGTCGATAATACTAAATAAAGGCTGATTGACACTGAAGTTTTGGGCAAACGTCCGCAATTCAAACTGATTCTCCAGAAGCCCTACTTGGCACAGCTTTACGGCAAGCTTATCAAGGCTAACATAAATTTGAACCATAATGGACCAACTACCACTATTGCTATATATGGAAGCAATGTGGTCGCGGATGGCATGCTGCAACTTGGACGCGGCCTCTGAACCACCATTGGCAGCAGCAGCAGCAGCAAGGAACATGTTATCAAACTGAACGGCCGTCAGGAGCAGTAGCATTGGGATGAGCGGGAGTACTCACGATAACCCCATCACCATCAATGAGCGCTAATACGAAGGAGTTGTTGTCCTGCACAACATTGGTTAATAGATCGTGAAATGAAGCTGGCTGATGACAACTCACCAACTCACGTTTAGTGTCGTTGAGCTGCCTTTGCATTTGCATTTTCTCATTTTGATACTTGCGACGAATATCCTTCTCGCTTTCAAAATCGTTTTTTAGATTGGTATGTTCGTCCACTAAGTTGGCATATTTGTGTAGGATATCCTAAGGGCTGCAATCAGCAAGCGTATGTATATGCCTGATCCACGAAACGGAACAACTTACAGCCAGCAACTTCTGGCGGGCATCGTCAGAACGTTGGAAGCCCTCCATCTGGGCTGCATAGTCTGGCATATCAATTATTTCAATATCCCCCATTGTGTTGATACCAACTATGCTGGATGATACTTTGCAGGCCCTGGCGGCGTTTGTCGTGGTTGATGTTGCGAATGATATACACGACAAAGGAGGCACCAGCGGAGCCGAGTTTGCCGATCAACACTGGTAGCCGTCGTATTGATCAAGTTTTAGCGCCTGTCACGAAATTCCTAATAGACTACGCTTTTTTCTCACTAACAATTATATTTTCAAGAAATTTCTTTATAGTAACACTTACGGTACTTATATAATAATGAAATGGGGTAATTATTGTAGCTTTTACCCTCTATTCTACTCTTGGCTTATTAATTAGGAGATTTTCTATGTTATTACTCTCATCCACCGCACTATTACTAAAATATATTTGTGAAGGTTTAATTAATTAAGGATTAAAAGGGTTTGATTTTTAATTCTTGCATTTTAGTATTTCTAGCATAAAGTTGAAACATAATCAGTATAAGGATTATTATAAGGGCGGATATTAGTAACTTATTAAACATGTATTTATTGGCTAGGAAAGGTTATATGGGAAATCACACGATGAGTGTCAAGATTTTCTCTGATTTATAAATACAAGAGCTGTAACGTTACTAGTATTCTGTGTTTGTTTTATAATAGTAACTAGCCTATCTTCTCCAAGTGTAGACAAAACAGAAATTTGCATGCACACTCAGAACAGTGGGCTGTACACTGGATAGTCTGTTATTAAAATAGCTTTTAATAGAGCTATATTCCAGACCGTAATATTATATGGCATTACAGCGCAGCATGCTAGGGTCTATGTTCTACTTTTTGTCTCTTATAATGCAGAAAAGTAAAACAATATTAATACTGAGGGTTATGAAATGTGTAACAGGCAAAAAACGTACACCAGCACAGCCCTTGCAGACCAATTAGGCTGCTATATTCGCCTCATGCTACCACAATAATATCTCCAAGAATAACGTCAGAGAAGTTGATCAACTTTCCGCGCAGTTCCCTGTTCTTTAAACGTAAATCAGATTCTAGGCGATCGGGTTCTCGAAAATGCGAGGCTCGAATTCTTCAAGCTTTAGTATCAAGTTGGCCCCACAAATACGGTCCGAAAACCATGAAAGCGGGGCCTGTACTCCTTCGTTTGAGAACCACATTAGTCCACTTCCACCTCACTTCACATATTGCATATACGTAGAAGTCAACCTATCGCCTCTATAGATCTAGCCTTCACCTCGTTTCCCACTCCATGTGACCATTAGAATACAACATGTAAGAGCTTAGTCATAGTGTCCTAAGTATTCTCTTAGCTGCTAGCTCACTGCGATCTTTGTTTCTCAAAAGGTGATCCTGTCAGGAGAATTATACACTGATTGTTTCAATCAGCACTTGTTGTCCCACCATCTAAATATGTCTGCCTCGAAAAACCCCCCCACCCATCCACCATACGAACTCCTCTACTGGCCCAGCATCCCCGGCCGCGGGGAGTTTATCCGTCTCGTCTTCGAAGCGGCTGGTGTATCCTACAAAGACGTTTCCAATGAATCTAAAGATGGCATTTTTTCAGTCCTCGCCTGCAAAGCTGATGATCTGACCATCGACTCTGACGGTAACCCACCAGCCTTTGCGCCACCCGCGCTACGCATCCCAGGCGAGGGCAAGAACGGCAAGACGCTGGTGCTGTATCAGACACCGAGTATACTAGCGTACTTGGGGGACAAATTGGGGTTGGCGGGCCTGGATGAAATAGAGAAACATTGGATAATGTCCCATGCACTTACGGCGTTGGATTTGAATAACGAAGTGCATGACACACACCATCCCATTGCAGTGGGCAAGTATTATGAGGATCAAAAAGATGAAGCCTTGAAGAAGGCAACCGATGTGAGAGAGAATAGACTCCCAAAAATTTTCAGCTTCTTCGAGCGCGTTTTGGAAGGGAATCTGCCTCAGGGTGCGGGAAAGTATTTGGTGGGGGGGACGCTAAGCTATGCGGATACAACGCTTTGGCATGTGCTCAATGGACTTAAATTCGCATTCCCAAAGGAGATGGGAGCACGAGAGAAGGGATTTCCTTTACTCTTCGGAGCCTTCTACCCAAGCTTGCAGAGGGAGAATGGACTCAAAGAGTATCTATCGAGCGACAGACGGCAGCCTTACAGCATGGGTATATTCCGCTATTATCCTGAACTAGATAGGCAGTGAGTAGGACAGGCCTAGGATACATGAGGACACAAGAATGCAAGAACGTTTCATTTAAGAGATCAATTAGAATGGTATCCGAAAGCCCCAATACAAGCTCATATCATTTTCGATGCCGAATACGTATGACGCAAGCCCGAGCCCATACTCCCAAACTATGCCTAAGTAGCTAGCCAGTCACCTAGTACTCTGTCGTAGAGCTCTGAGGGAACTCGAAGTTGACACCCTTGCCAGTAAGACGCTTGTAGACTTCGGAGTAGGTATCAAGCCTGTAGTCGACACCACCACGCTCCTTCTCGTCCAAAACAACCTTGAGGATCTTACTACCATCTTCGCGGGTTCTGAGACGTTTACCAACGATCTCGACGGGGTACACAAGGTCCGTGAGGATGGAATCGTGGACAGCGGTCAGGGTACGCGATCGCGGGCGCTTCTGGGTCTGGGAAGTGCGGGATCGGTTAGAACGCTTAGGGCGTGGGAGAATGCGGCGGGAAGCGATGATCAGAACGTGGCGGTCGGAGAACTTCTTCTCGAGCTCACGAGTGAGACTAGATATGCAAATTAGGCGTAGTTTGCATGGGGTTAAGAGTGGGAAAACATACCGTTGCTGGGATTTGCGCCATCCAGGAAGAAGTGGAATGGGAACGAAGATGACGATGGCCTTGCGTCCGTGACCGACCTCAATCTAAGAATCCTGGTCAGCAAAAGCTTTCCAGTGCCCAGCGCCTCTTCCATGTTCAAATGTGTATAATTCGACGGCCTCCGAGGAAAATGTAGTATTTGTAGGCTCCGTGTTGAGGGCTTTAGTTCATCTTACCTCACGAGCGGAGACGAACTGAAGAGGGCGTAATGCCGCCTTCATGTCCGGGATGTTGCTCTCGAGATCGTAGAGAGCCTGTGAGCTGTTAGCACAATATACCGAAGCTGAGAAGTGCATTCCGCGAACTCGAATCTCACGACCTAGGACAATGGAGTGCTTACATTGGCAATGCTCGTCTCAATCTCAGAGGGCGAAGCCCTTGAAGGAGAGTTAGCGGCGATCTTGTTGAGGGCGGCCGACATGTTGACAGATATCAAGATTGTCGAAGTGATGTTGCGGTCGTGAAGTTTCGAATTGCAATTTTGGCTGTGGACAGCCTCTGAACTATAAGCGAGGGTGCTAGTCCATTACTGGAATAGCTCGACGCAATCCGCTTGACTTCGAGTCTTGGGCATTCGCGCACTCCTCCTTACCACTTACACTATTTATACGTGCGCGTGTTCTAGTGGCAGCTTGTAACCCCAGTTTCACCATACCTCAGATTCTTTGCCGGAATCAACACACGAGACCCATGGTGGTCTACCAATTATCAAAATCGTATCAATTGCTCTCCATTAATCTTTGCACATTGGGAGCGCCTGGTACTGCAGCCCGATCAGTGTAGCAGTACCGATGTCTCCAGTCTAGTGGTTTTAATGCTGAATGAAATTATTTGTTTAGGCTTTCAAATATATGGATATCATTTACTAGCTAGCGTGAGCTATCAGACGAAGGCATCCAGCCCGGTTGATAGCTGACAGATCCAAATACACGTCTTTTCAGAAATTTTAATACTAAAAAGCTCTAGCACATCTCGTTCTATCAATCCCTGATGCCAAGGCGCCAAATTAAAGTGTAAAACTAGCCTGTTCCCCATCAGTCATACTCTTGCGCTGTGAGCAAAATGCTCCAGAATGTGTGAGTGCTAGCCCGAAGAAACCCCATTGGAGAACGCTAATACCAATACTAAATGTCATGAATATCAATGCAAAGAATCTCATGGTTTCTAAGGCATAACTGCAAGCAATAACCGCATTTTACGATAAGTCCACAAGCGACGACTTATACCTAGCCAGGAGTTATGAGAGTTGAGTCTATATTGCATCCAACAATTCTTCGAACGGCGGCTGGTGGGCGATCGAGTCCTACTCGCACTAAACTCACTCCTAAACATAACACTGGCACATTGAAAGAGGGCATATAAGTGTCCATGAAGGAGAACGGCCAAGCATGTGAAAAGGGTGGATATGGCAATCAAGGAATTGAACTGGCTGCTAGAGACTGGACCTCTGGCATAAACGAACAGCGAAAATAAAGTAACGTTCAAATACGCCGCGGTTGCTATCAAACTAGATAGTGAGTCTTGAAGCTATGTTCCAACTGCTTCTATGAGCGACTCCTTTCCTAACACAAGACCACTAATATCAGCATAGTTCTAAAAAGTAGGACAATCACTTATTGAGTTTTGGAGTCATTGCGGTATTTTCTCTCTCTCCTATATCATGGGTCATACTTACTTGAAATATGACGATAATGTCGAATCGTTAGCCCATTCTAGTTTTTTAAGCCTCTCGCTGTCTGTCTTGCCAATGTTTTGCATTGTTGAATACGGAATGACTATCGGAGAGTGCGGGATTATGGTGCACCACGAGTAAAATTACAAGTGTGGTGAGAAGTATTAGGTGTGACACAATAATAATAATTGAATTGTTGTTGAATAAATTTAAGGGCTGGTCGGCACATAAAATCAAAAGACAAAATCTTTGTCATGTTGCGACATTGTTGGTCAAGAGGAGCAAAGGAGAAACCTGGCCTTCAGTTACAAAACAAGAGATCCTTACAACCTCAATTTCAACTCTCTACTCCATGGAGAAGGAAAGCTCGGCCTCTTCGTTGAACTGATTCGCGAATTCTTCCAAGACCTTCTTTCTTAAAATAGCAGCGTCTTTCCCAGCTGCCGTCTTCATCATATCCGGCAGCTTGTATAGCTTCTCTACGAAGTGATCAATGGCGCTGGATATTGGCTGGCCCTGTCCCTTTACTCCCCCATACGCGAAACATCGACCCGCGCCAATGGCACCAATAGCGTCCAGTCTGTCCGCATCTTGAACGATCGCAAGCTCTGGAATCTTGACCAGCACATCCACCACTGATTTGGGGTTCCTAGTCTCATTAGTATACCCAACATGTTTGACGATTGTCTGAACTTTGATCGCAAGCTCCTCAGATGCACCATGTTCCTGCATGATATTCGCTATTTGATTTTCGAGGTCTTCGCCAGGTTTCGCGTACTTGTGGTCCCCAACATCATGGAGAAGCGCCGCTAAGAAAATAGCTGAAATGTCATATGCGCGATCTGGGTTGGTTCTTTGTTCTGCTTCCAAGAGTCGGTTGGCGTTGGATAGGACCCGGAGGATGTGGTGATAGTCGTGGGAGTTGTCGTAACTAGGTCCAGACATATACTCATGAACAAAGGCGTTGATAGACCTGAAGAGAGCCTTGTCTTCGTTACGGATCGGGACATTAGGTAGAGGAATAGTGTTGACCATGTTTGCTGATGAGTAGAATATCCTATTTGCCGTACTTGAAAGGTTCTTTGATATCTCCTGGAGGGCAAGAGAGGCTTAAAGCAAGAAGATGATCCCGAGCAACGTATATGTAGTTGGCCTAGGAAGTAGGCTCTTCTAGACAGACCCAAAATTCTGAATATACATTTTTCCTTTTCTAGAAAGAGGAGTCATAAATGGTAATGAATAGTGTTGTGCCTTATGATTTGTGTTCCAATCCTGTGGAGGCTGAGGTTTTCGCTAACATGGGTGGCACGCATGGTCACATGCTACAAACATTACCCTTTCCGATTAATACCGCTCTTCAAATGACGACCTTACGTTAACCCGATTATTTACATGTGAACTAGTTGTTGCTGCATAGTAGTATGTCTATTACAATTATGGCGCCCTTCTGAAGCTGAGAGAGAAGGGGCGGTCGAAAGTGCTCCAAATCTCCAAAAAAGGGCGGTATACGAACATTAGTAGAACGGACATTGTCCGGATCAAAAATTCGTCAAATTTGTTGCAGCATAGTGTCTATTTACAATGATGAGCCCTACACCCGTTGTGTGCAGGTTAGGGGTCAATTGTCCCACCCACTTGATTGGACCTCGGCAGCCACGCGGGCATGACATCGTGGACTTACGCCCAGCCTCCCACAACACCACCACCATCACCACCATCATATTCCTCGCGATAAGTCACCCCACAGCCTCCATCCATTGGGGCGACCGCGATGTATAAGCAGGCGACCCAGCGGACGAGCGATGTCCTATCTTTACCTCCGAAATGGCTCGGGATGTACTCTGACTTCATCACGAAGAACTCTAGTGCTGTGTCACAGATCGAGTCGGCGCTGCGCTCCTTGACCTATATTATCCCTGGTATGCATACTTTTTGGTCGCAGCATAGTTGTGTGTATGGTGTTAAAACTCTATAGGACGTTTCCGGGAGTCTGAAATCGCGTCCGAGTCTTGTAGGTTACGCGACCCTGTCTTCTGCATAATGACGCTGATCATTGCTCAGTGCATAGTGGTGTTCAGATACTCTCCCTCTACCATGATTCTCTCCTAGCAAAGGCAGTAGCACGGATGCCCGGTACACCGCGCCATCATCCCACACCCCACAATCGTTACACCAGATTCTGGATCCAGAGATCACCGATGTACAAGCGCATAGCCGTTCTTCTTCAGATGATACAATATACTGAGCTTTTGTGGGAAATGGCAGCAAAGAGAAAGGGCGAAAAGGTGCGTTGGCGAGTTGTGGTGCTGTTGGAGGTGGTGAAGGCTTTCTGTCGACTGTTAATGCTACGGTTAACCAACTCGCGACCGCTGGTGTCCCCCCCTCTTCCACAGAGAGAGGTAGACCCAAGTTCCCTAGAAGACTCTTCGGCAGCTGTCGATGGAATGGATACACCGCCAAATGAAGGTGCCTCGGAAGCGGAGAACTGGATCATGCCTAGGACTGGGCTGTCAATGCCGACCCTTCCTGATCCCTCTGACATCTCGAGTTACTTGCTTTCTAAGGTTCTCACGGCTGATGACATTAAACCCCCAAAAGCCTTACTTCACCGTGTCAGTGGGAAGGGAGAATTGGCGGAGGTGCTTTACATCTTGAGACCTGTTATATATGCGGCAGCAATGCAACGCTTCAATGGCAATAGAAAGAGTTGGACCCCATGGCTAATAGGGCTAAGCATCGAATACGGAGCCAGGCAGCTAGCTAAGAAAGATTTCCAAGAACGTCTCGCGGGTGGGCTGAGGGGCTTAACTGGATTAGAAAAGGCAGAGCTGAGGAAGCGTGGCTGGGGTATGGGCTGGTGGATGATGCGTGGCGCCTTCTACGAGAATATCACAAAGTGAGTCTAATTACGAAGATACAACCGCAGTACAACTAACAAATTCCAGAGCATGGATCCATGCCGTTACACGCAATCTCAAGAATAAGCCTATCATAGATATCTTAGGAGGTGTCATTGAGGACTATGAGTTCCTGTGGGATCAATACTATTTCCCCACGGCTACACTTTGATCATTTCTTTTGTTTTTGTAAACATTGGAGGCAAACTCTTTGGATTTGGGGCGTGGTGCGGCTGCTGTAAGAATATGCATTTGAGTATCGAACTGGCATGAACCCTAGGTTGGTATCTATAATCTATAGAGGAATCTTTTGGCCACTTTTGGAGAGACTACTGGTATGGCCTTTCATTTTGATATTTCAATTCCGCTTATAATTCTTTTTATATACCACAATATATGTTTTCATCATTTTTCAGTGACATTACAAAGACCTGTTTCCACATAGTACCTATCCCTTGATAATCATGGAGCTTGCTTGGCATCCATCAGGCAGGCGCACGGGCCGACCAGCTTCAGTGAGCTTCCATGAACTTCACAGAGCCTCATTAAACACCAACATTGCCTTGCCCGCCATCACCTCCAAACAACTGAATCCCGCAACCCAGCCCGCAGACTCGTTCGTCCAACACAAAATTCTCTGATAGCGCACCACAAATATGCCCGCAACAACAGCTGAGACGCTGTCACTCGTGACCCGCAATGTCTCTGTCGCACCCCTCGTCCTCCTCTCCGCAGCAGATCACTACGGCCGACAAGTGAAGGGAACACGGAAACGGGTGGTAGGAGTGCTCCTAGGACAGAACGATGGCAAGAATGTACGAGTATCAAACAGCTTCGCCGGTATGTTCTGTGATTTACCACTTCGCTGCCCAAATATTGTGCGGGCTGCGGGGAAAGGGAATAATCTGCTAATATGACAGATAGTACCGTTTGAGGAAGACGAGAAGGATCCATCAGTCTGGTTCCTAGACCATAACTATGTCGAGTCGATGAATGACATGTTCAAGAAGGTCAACGCTCGTGAGAAGCTTATCGGGTGGTACCACACAGGGCCTAAGCTGCGGGCGTCAGATCTAGAGATTAACGAGCTGTTCAAGAGGTACACACCAAACCCCTTGCTAGTCATCATTGATGTACAGCCAAAGGAGGTCGGTGTGCCAACGGATGCGTACTTCGCGGTTGAAGAGATCAAGGATGTAAGAGTTTCCCCAACGTCCTGTCTACACATCTTAGGCAACGACCATTTCGGTAATCTCCAGTTACTATGTTATTGAGTACTAATGAGTAATGTAGGACGGCACAACAACCTCCAAAACCTTCGTCCATACGCCCTCAATAATTGAAGCTGAGGAAGCAGAGGAAATTGGTGTTGAACACCTCCTCCGCGACATTCGCGACGTTGCTGTCGGCACACTATCTACGCGCATAACCTCGCAACTGCAATCATTGCAAGGATTGCATCTTCGCCTTCGTGATATTGGCCAGTACCTGCAGAAAGTCCTCGATGGTGACCTACCTGTCAACCACGCCATCCTCGGAAATCTTCAAGACGTGTTTAATCTTCTTCCCAATCTCTCGACCCCGAAACCAACACCTGTTGGTGGTGCGACCAATGGTGTTGGACCTGCTGCGGGGGCTGCTGGTGCGCTGGACAACTCGGAGTTGGCGCGGGCAATGAGCATCAAAACAAACGACCAGCTCATGGCAATCTACCTATCAAGTTTGATCCGCGCAATTACGGCATTCCATGATCTAATCGAGAACAAGATCCAAAACAGACAGCAAGCGGAAGAGAAGGACGGGAAGAAAGAGGATGGCAAAGATGGAGAAAAGGATAAGAAAGCAAATGGCGTAAATGGAGAATCGAAGGATGGAGAAAAGGAAAAGGGGAAGGAGGGGGAGAAGAAAAAAGGATGAGCAGGGAAGGTGACCTGAGTCGATGAAGCATCAGTGCTTGGGAAGTGTATTATACTACCATTTTGGCCCTTAGGGTGGAGAGGGTAAACACAATTATTAGCACTAGCTAGGTGGCATAATGTCACTATAGAATCTACACGACTAAAAACAATGGCCTTTTACACATCATATAGTCTGGATTTATCCTCATCTTGGATTCAACCTGCAACAAGATGTCAAACCCCCCACTATAATTGCACTTGGTCAGCAGCCACCCCGAAATATAAGACAGAAAGTCGTCACTCAAGGGGCAGCATGTTTCATCCAAACAAAGAGTGGGATAAAATAGAAAAAATCCGCCACTGTCATCACCTCCATCAGCATTTCTGGGCTGGCAAGAAAACGTGATTGCAGGGAAGAGCAATACTACTAATTATATTACCCTCCGAATGCTTGAAATAATGTTCATTATCTCAAGCCCGTATGTTCGCTACTCTGAGTACACCTCATCCCTGCAGACCTGTGTGTGTTGTAATTCATCAACCTCGTGTTCATCCTCATACTTGACATATTTTAGTCGCCCCAACCTGCAGCCCATCCAGCCGCCTCATCAATGGTGACCTCTTTCTCATCCACGAACCCTTCAAATATCTTGCACTTCTCCGCCAGCATACAAGCCAACATGTGCTTACACATAGGTGGTGTTGCTGTCCCAAAAGCTACGCCTCCAAAGACCCACTCTAAATAATATTGGTTTCTGCCAGCTGCTAATGCCGTATGGCCATCTTTTCCCCGGCTTTCGTGAACATTGGGTATGGAATTAGGCGGATTAGAACATGTAAATGGAAATGCGGCAAATGAAAAAGCGGGGCATGAACAGTTCCAAACCGAAAGGCGGACTTCGTAGCTCGTTGACGAATCGTAGGAGGTGCTGAAGCGTGAAGAGCGTTGTTGGGCAGTACGGACGTAGTATACTGTCTCCTCCTCCTCCTCCTCCTCCTTCTTCTTCTTCTTCTTCTTCTTCTTCCTCCTCTCATCCTCTATTTCCGCCTCCTCTGTTTCATGATGCTGTGCCCAAAGGCGTGGGTCTTCTTGTATGGTATGTGCTTCCTCTACAGGATTGTGAGAAACCCTTAGCATCCGTTCCAACTCTAGTATGTGTGGCGCTGAGCCTGGTATATCTACATCTGAGGGCCCCATATATCTGGCGATGTTTGGAAGACGGGTTGATAACTCGTGGTGTCGCTCAGGGTCCTTAATTTGGCCCCTTGAATGTGCCGCCACATCGTTCTCCACAGTCTGTTGTTCGCCGTATAGCTTTATTATTGAGTTTGTGTCAACTGCATAACCTGCATGTGACCCAGCTTTTGCATTCTCGAACTTGTCACGGATCCGAAATCGGGTTACAAGGCGCCGATCAAGGAGGTCAAGAGCAGGAAGAAACTCAATGGGAAATAGAACATGCAAGGTGAGGAGCTGGTTCTTCACTGTTTCCGAGACTGCATTGAGAGGATTGAATACACTTATATTGGTAGTAACGTTGGCTTCGGGTTGGGGTAGCGAAGACAGCGACTGTAGTAGTTGTGTAATGAAATCGCGGAAGACAGGTAAAGGCGACATTGCTGTTGCGGCAAATGCGGCATACTGAGCTGAGGTGCACCGTGGAATAATGCAATGGGAGTTGGTTGAAATAAAGTGATTTGCGGGGACGACGCGAGATCTGAAGTTGGGAAGCTTTGATGATCTACAAAGTCACGTGGAGAAAGAGAGTCTGGGCGATCTGGAAAGCGGACAAACAACACTAGTATGTAAGAGAACGCTTAGGATCGATACAGGATCACAGGACTAATAGAATTGCATGTTCCCTTTGCATTGTGTGTCTCCTAGCCAGGTTCCATCCTCCAAACGATTACATGACACTTGATGCTTCAACTTGGGAAAACAGAAAATCAAAGCAAAGGAATCGAAAGGCCTCCATCCAATTTAGCTCACCAGGTTTGACCCAGAATAGGCCATGGCCCAGAGCCTACTATCATTAACAAAGGTGTGAGCTGCAGTACGTCTTTTGGCCTACAGCATCTCCCAAGGGCTAATTCGGTGGGCTCGTTAATTGCGCGATGCAGTGCTGCCTTTGATCTCCTTTCATTTACGCCGCGTGTTCTGGTTGCGGATACGGTGTTGGCGCTCACCAGATGCCTTGTTAGAACCCTCTCTCTCATCCCCTCCGCGAGCTTACACGCTGTCTATTTCGGGCAGGGCGAGCAGACGGCGGGATATGGACAGCCTGAAGCATCTACACAGTACACCAACAGGGCGCGCCTGGTCCGAAAGCTGAGCACGACGTCATTGGCGACGCAAAGATGAAAGGACCGTCTCATATTGCTTCTGCCAGCATTTCGAAACAAGGCCTTGCCGCAGACGTGTCGGCAAGTTGGCAGCGTGGCAGCTGCAGGGACTGTGTCTTCAAGGATGCCCGCCAGCGTGTTTCCCTGCAGGCGAAGGCAGGGCAGCAAACGCCGAGGGGCCACCATCCGGCATTGGCCTATCGGGCGATCAATCAGGTGCGGGCCGGGAAATGCAGATCACGACGTGCAGAGGTGTCGCGCATGCTCGGGTCCGACCGTCCAAACAAACGGTCGAGGGTGGGCGAGATGGTATTGGCATCAATGCTCTGAATTCCTTGTGCAAGCGCAGGTGGACTTTTAGGCCTAGACTGCCAGGAATTGGTGGGCTCCGCCCATGGCAGGTTGCGGACATGGAGCATGGTATTCCGATGCGAGATGTGGGCTATCCCTTGGGTGTGGTATGGCCGCCGTGTAGACGAGGGAGCGCAGCACGGAAGAATTGGTGAGGGGTACGGCGAGGAAGGCAAATTGGCAGCATCGCGCGGGAGAGATGTGGGAGAGACTCTGGATGCAAGCGTGCGCGTGCGGTCTGCGGCGGCTTTGCGCAACAGGCGGTATGGCGCAAAAATAGCACTGCCGTCAACCCCACACTTTCACCATGGTTCAATCTCAGCGAAGTTCCGTATCGATTGCAACTCCACAACCACACACTGCTCGCCGGTAAGCATGACCCGCACCCAACTCAAAGATGGTGTGACGGCTCATCTCGTGAGTGCCTCAGCTGCTCCTTTGGGACAGGGCATGAGTCGCGAAATCGTCAGACCAGTCTCGGCTGCCCCCACGACAGGGCTGGCCATTTTCACATGCGACTGGACAGCTCACATGACCCGCACCGATCGAGCGCTGTCGAGATGCCTGTCAGATGGCCTCCATAGCATCGCGGGAAGGCCTTGCGAGGGGCGGCGGGCGTCTGGCGAATTGAACTCGCTGCCTGCTGCAAGACATGTTTTACTCGCCCTCCCGTCCGGGGTCAATTGCAGCCGCGTGGCTTGTGGCGATGACCGCAAGCAGCCTGTTCAAGACAGTATCACAGGACCATGGACAAATGAGGAGCAGTTCGCGTTGCGAGATGGCGGCTATTTCGGGTTCAGCGCCCGTTGCTGGTCTTGAAGGGGGGGGGAGGGGGACGTCAGTAAATCGGTGAGCAGTCATGCCATGGCCACTAGCAGAATCGGCGAGCAGGCCATGGAGACAAGGCGCGCGAAGTACAGGGAAGGCGGCAGCAATTGGGCATGCCCTCGGGCTGGCAGGTGGACTGTCAGCCGCGTCCCCGGGGGAAGCAATTGCTGTGGAGCGTGGAGCAAAGTGGAACCAGTGTTGGCTCGATGGCGGCGCGGGCGGGGTACTGGTTTGTCTAGACATGAGTGTGTGTATGTGTGTGTGTGTGTGTGTCTCTCTCTCTCTCTCTCTTTGTAGAGAGTTGGGTGGGTGGGTTGAACGGCGGCGAGGACATGGGAGCAAACGACGGGCCCAATTCGAGATACCGTATGGGGATGCTCGCTGTCCCCACTCCACTACTCACCCGCCCCGGCGGGACAAGTATACTTGTACATACTTGTATACAAGTAGGGAGGCCGGGACGCGCATGGGCACGCATGGGCACGCATGGGCGCGGCGGGTGTTGTGGTCGTCAGTCGACTGTGCTCGCGCGCAGGCAGGACAGGCCTGGGCGGGCGGTGACACGTGTTTGGGCCGTCGCGCGGGAGTCGCACGTCCAATGGCACGGCGACAGGTCTTGCAGGACGCGCTGCAGTGAATTGAGGCCGGCTGCGCTCTGCTGGCAGCAATTGAGCGCGCGATGCGAGCAGCAGACAGGGCCGTGGTCCTGAGTGCTCGGGGGCGCGAGATGACGGATTGGGCCTGTGAGTGTGGCATGCGAGTGGGCCTGGCGGCTAGCCCCATCAGTCGCCCCCAGCATGGCAAACGATCCTCAGCCCAACTGCCCAGCATTGACTCACACGTCCCAGTCCACGTCCCACCACGGCCACGGCCAGGGCCACGGCCACGGCCATGGCCATGGCCAGCCTGCGGGTGCGTGCACAGTGCCGCGCCGCGCCGTGCTCGCCCCCATTGGCTGCACCCGCCCCCCGGCGCGCCTGTTCGCCGCCCTTCGATTCACTTCTTGGCCACCCCAACTCGCCAGTCGTCAGCTCCCGGCCGTGGAGGTGGAGGCGCCGCAGCAGGGCAGGCGATATTGAGGATGCCTGGAGCGCAGTGGCAGAGTGGCATGGAGGCATGGAGGCATGGAGGCATGGTTGCGCCGCCCACACCCTCGCCTGGCAGGCCGCCTTCTTTGTCCGGCGCCGTCCACGACAAGGTTTCAGCAACAGTCATCTGCCTGTCCTTGTCAGTCCTCGCTGCAGCCTGGCTGAATGCCCTTTGAAACACTGCTCACTGCTCGCCCGCCCTCACCCCTTCTTAAGCC
>JAAZQE010000583.1:0-19216 GCA_013620735.1 Clavariopsis aquatica | reverse complement strand
GCCGCTCGCTTATAAAGTACGTTATCATCAGTTTAACGCTCGTGTTACATGCATATATTAGTTTTTTACATAGTTAAGTCAAAGAATAAACACCAGCAACATGAAGCAAACTAGATAATGGCATTTTGAACTCAAGAGTAATGTCCTGACCCTTCTTCGTTAAACCTGTTGGGCTCGGGATCCGATCGAGGTCTATCCACCGAGTCTCCGTCTCGCTGGTCTTGGCAGTAATTACTTTTCTTTGCTTAACGTTGGCACTCCGGAAAATCACACCCTTGGGCTGTGTGATTAAAAATCGACCTTGCAGCAGTAAATAGTTCGGCAAGTGAAGGCGGTCTCTGACAGCAAGGCATGCTTGTTATGCTTTTGGCATGTGAAACCGCGGGATCAATTACTTACTTTCCCCACGGTGGGCCACCACATTGCATTGTAGAACCTCTTCCCCGCTTCAAGAGAAATTTTACTACGTTTTACTATAGCCCATGTAATTGAAATGCAAATGCTCCCGAGACACGAGCACCCCAGCCTGGCAGCATAATCAACGTCTGAAATACTTTAAAGTATATCGCCTAAGTAGTGTAGTGGAAGGTGTTAGAGCACTTCGACGTTCCTATCCCTGTCTCTTTTCGCGAACATGTCAGTTGTGGGTGATGCACCTTTTTTTTTCGAGAAGATTGGGGCCGGTTGAACGTGCTGGGAGTATATTGTCGAAGATAATGATCTCAACCCCTATGGTGGTCTTGGAAGGAGAATCAGAGGCGGACTGCGAGGTGGTGCGGTAGCTAAATACGAAGACTGACGAGGCGATTGAGCTTGGTGACCTGCATAATTGATGACAGAAGAATCAAGAGAGTTGGTTGACGTGTTGAATTTCCTGTGCGAACTGTGAGGAATATTAGAGCATTATTTATACTATTAACGCTCTTACACTTATGTTTATTTATATTTCTTACGAGAATTAACTTTCACAATGGTTCAAATGGACGATTGCGAAGTATTGGCTAATGAGTTGTTGGATCTCGGAATTTTAGTCGGTGTCGTTGAACATACCCGTCCCACTGTTGCGTTTCTGAGCTCTGGACGAATCTGCTATTTTATAGAACTCTAGGCAGCTATAGTTTGGACGCAGAAGTCGTACTTAAAATATTAGTTCAACATAATGATGTGCACATCTCAGTTGGTCCACCTCAATGCCTGCGCCGATTCTGAAAATAGCTAGTTGTGCAGCATCCCCGGCGCCAAGCTTGGGTGATGCCCTGACCTTTCCAATAGATCTTCAATGTCTTGAGTGCTCTCTAACTTGCTCGGTCGTTTTCGGCCGATTTGTGCGGTTGAAGTACAAGGTAAGTAAAATAAGCCTGATCTGTACCAGGACTTGCACTCTTGGCATAGTCTTTGTTTGCCAACGAACTATTCCCTGGATCAAAGATACAGATTCTAGGAAAGATTTGGGTAGGTCTAATTCCACTGCTATTGATGTCAACTGGGTGAAATGGCTGACCTGGCTAACGTGGCCACTGAGTACCGAAGGCAGAGGGCCAATGGTTGAAGAAAAGTTGACCTGGCTAAATGGAACATGGAATAACTGAGGTGCGTTCGGGATTGCTGTTCTTCGAATTTTAGCAAGTAGTTATTTAACTGCCCAAAGCTTAAAGTATTGGCGGGTGGCACGTGATCTATATCACTCCCCCGACTTCGGGCTAGGGTTGTGAAGCAACAGCTTGCCTCACCACTCGCTTTTCACGACTCTCATCTCGTGCTGTGCCATGCACACTCATTTATCACACCACATCGTACCCGTTGACGCGCGGCTTTCCAATGCCCAAGAGGTTGCACGAAGCCAGCCACCAGCGCCAATGCGTGTCCTCATCTCGTCAACGAAGCCCCTTGAGCGCGAGACACGAAAACAACCAGTTACCTTCGACTTTGACCAAAACAAACACTCGCCATCAGCAAAATATTATGAGAAAGGACCTCCGGAGTCGCTCTCCGACAACTCTGAGGCTCCTTAGCGCTTGGCAGGCACCAAGGGCTGAACTCCTGAATACTCCTGTTTCAGAGTTCCCCGGATTCTGTCACCAATCCGAGCATGTCTTTCTTTTTCTTTAGGTTGTGGACTGTATTTTTCCATCTTGAACAGTAACTTCCGTAACCTAATTCAGCTACAGGTTTTCCTGAGTAGACAGTTGATTGTTCGCTTCTAGGGAAGCAGTGCGTGGATAGTGATTGAGCTTTGCACATAGTGCACAACACGGGGCATGGCCCCCCTTTCAAGTCAGTGCGAGAAATTTCACTGTATTTGGCAAGTCCGGGCTCAACCTGGCGGTCAAGGAAGCTTGGGAACGAACCACAAAACACTAGCGTCCGCCCGTGCAACGGTTTTCATCAACGTCGTCTCCCGTCTGGGGCGCTTTCAGCATTCCTTCTGACAGCTGTGACATTCTATCGTCGATCATGGCTCACACGTGAAGCTCGTCTGGCCAATACGACCCACTATGGAGTCGCCGCCCAGATCTTGGCGTCCCGAGGTGTACGTAAACACCCATCTTTTTAGCAAGGTCGTGTTGGGGGAGAGGGCTGTCACGATTCACGAAGGTGCCACTCGCACGGTTCTCGGAAGATTTACGCCACTACTCTCCTAGGTCCCGTTGATGTCCGCTGGGGAGTCGACCAATGTGGGACCAAGTGCCAGGCCAGAGCTCAAATGAGGAGGCGTCTGTCGAGAATAAGACTGCCGTCTCCCTCGGGCTGTATCGCCAAGTCCTGTGCGTTTACATTCATACCTTTTGTGTATAATTTTTTTGTGTGTGTTTCGGCGCAGGTCGCAAGTCTTCCATTCTTTTCTCCTCGACGACCATCAGCGCCAGCACATTTGGATCCTTTCTCGATATGTCTGCTCGAACTTGTCCCGTTAGCGGCAGGTATGATTCCACTGTTGGAGGAGCCTGTCCAGCGGGCCGTGTTGGACCACGAGGTTGTGCCTTTGCCGCCTTCCAGCCAAACCTCGGTGCACCAACAGTCTATTCTGATGTGAGTTTGTCCAATATCCCCCTAACTCTTCTTAACAATCTACTAGGTCTCCGAAGATACCGGTGCTCTTTACGAGAAGGAACGAAAGACCTTGAATGAAATGCTTATGCCCGAGGCACCGGCTCGGGAAGCTACACACGGGCTTAAGAATGCCGACAATCTTAATCCTACTGACGATGATCTGTTAGCAGTCGCACTTGGTGCCCCAGGTCGTCGCGTCCTAATGCGAGCAGAGGAGATTGGCCCTCGAACCGGATGGAAGGATGGGTACCTATCGTCTACCTATGGGTTCTTACCCCCGAATCCATCCGACTCCCCAGTTGCGCTGCGAGCATCGCCTGGAAGGATATGGTCCGACCTTTGTGAAAGAATGCCTGGAGTAGTCGCCCGTGGTAATGTTAGAACCTCTATTCTTGCCTTGCCAATGGTCGATGCAGATGTAATTCCAGACCGAGCTTTGTGGGCAGCAACTGTGTGTCTTGGAATCCTAGCAAGCGTGTACCGCTATGAAGAGAACAATGATGGAAATGAAGGCGTGAGCGTGGTCGCACCTCATGGAGCTTTCCGAAATCTATCAGGAGAAGCGGACGATGAGGAAGAAGAGACTAAGGGCATACCCAGAAATATCGCCATACCATTCCGGAAGATCTGCACTCGGATGGGCCGCGTCCTGCCTCATCTCACACAATTTGACGTCAGTATTTACAACTATAAGCTTCGAGACCCCACCAGCATCCAACCGTATGTGGCCAGGACTGAAAACATGGATCTTAGGTGGCCTGTAAGAAATCTTGCCTCCACCACGCATTGTAGACTGCTAACATCAATAGGTATTTAATGATCGCGCTGAAGCTATGTTTCTTTTGTGCATGGCCGAAGTTCATGGCTGCTTTCAGTCAGGTGTTGAGTTGGTCACCCGGTGTCAAGAGGCAGTAATGAACCGAGATCCCGACGCTTTGCTACAAGAATTGGTTCAATTGAAGTCCATCATTGACCAACTACCTTTTGTGTTCCATAAAATCAGCGTTAATCCTAATGCCGGCGAACAATTCGCCAACCCAGTTGAGGTATGCGCTTTCTAGTACACTCAGATTTCGGCATCGGTACCTGCTAACAAGTATGTAGTGGGGTCAAAGATATGCTAAATTTAGTGCCCCATTGTCGAAACGTGTTCCGGCTCTTTCTGGACTAGCTCTACCTTTGTTTCTTCTCATGGACGCTTTTATTGGTAGGAAGAAGTACACATCTTTCCTTGGCATAGAGGCAATTCATCTTCGACGATGGCTGCCCTTGAACATTCGAGCTTTCATCGCCGCAATCGAGAATCATTATCGCATCCCCGAATTTGTGAAAGCTAGTGGTGACCCACGATTGGAAGGTGTTCTTGAGGGCCTGATTGAATCCTACGCTGGGGAGAGAGGATTCATGGGAACGCACAGATGTAAGGCTTGTTTCCCACTGGTAGTGATGCTTTGCTAACAAACGACTAGACAAGGGTAGGTCCCTCCTTTGACCACATACAATTACACGAAGATGTCGTCGCGCATCAACGTGAAGGAACACGTTCTCAACTAACAGAAATTATGCTAATTGATTAAACAGTATATGGATTTGTCGAAGTCGTTGCCAAAACCGGTAGGACCGAGACGAATGGGAATGCGGGTGCCGGAGAAAACGACGGGAGGCCATGGGAAGAAGTGCACCGCACCTTATCTGATTCAATGCGAGAGCGGCTAGACCCCTACCGAGGTGAGGTCAAAGTCCAGCCCCATCAAATGCGAGGAAGCTTCGAAGAGTGCCGATTCCAAGCCCGAATCCTAGATCGAAAGATAATTGATGCGGATCACAATCGGTTAACTGGGATGGTCACGTTTGATTTGCACAACACTGGGATCACCTTCCAACCTGGCGATAGATTGGCTGTGATGCCCATCAATCCTTCGTATGAAACAGCCAAGATTGTGGCTGCATTGGGCCTCGAGGAACTCATGGATAGCATTGTACCTGTGGAACAAGGCTCGGTTTGGGCTCGGTTTTCGAAGCACCTCGAGATCATATCCAAGGTTCCTAGTGCCGGTCTTTCTGTCAAGGAAGTACTCAAAAGAGGACATCTGGCGCCTTTAACTAAGGACCTGGTGCTTGCGGTACGGCTCCTGAATCGCACATTGAAATATGAACTGACGAATGAATAGATACATCAATTGCTTCGCGCTTCTTCTCAGACTACGTTAAAGATTCTTGCATCCGACGAATGGCCTGTCAAGGGTAGCGTGGGTGACCTCCTCCAGATGGCTATTGCAGAGGTACCACAAGACATCTGGGAACAAGCCTTTGATTTATACAACCTTGCATGGCTTCCAAAACTGATCAGTCTCGAGGTTCCTCGTACTTATAGTATCTCAAACTCGTCACCAGAACTTCTTCCCAGTTTAATTGACCTCACAGTATCACGAACCGAATCCGCCCGAGATCCCATTTTCAAATCTATTCAACCGTCTTTGCCTCTATACGGAGTTTCAAGTGGTTTCCTTAATCCTCCGCCACAATTGATGGACTTTCCCTGTGGTGCACTCGATGACAACGAAGTTCTTATCGGGGTGTCACGCCCGATTCAGTTTCAATTACCACCATCTGCGTCCGTTCCTGTGGCCATGTTCGCTGGCGGCTCTGGAATTGCTCCGTTCCGTGGATTCTGGCAAGCGCGCTCCCGTACAGGTATTGGTCGGAACATCTTATTCCTTGGTGTCCAGTCTCGTGATAAGCTTCTTCACCAAGAAGAGCTACATGGACTCGTGCAGGACGGTTCTCTTGAACTACACACGGCATTCTCGCGAGATCGCAAGGGATTAGTCTATGATCCAGCAATGAGAGATTTGGTCGAGCAAGACATGGACCCGCGATACATTGATACTACCATCATCGAACAAGGCCTTCTCGTCTCCGAGCTCGTCATGTCTAAAAGCCAGGGAGGGCTTGGTGGCTATCTTTACATTTGTGGCTCAGTCACAGTGTACGAGACCGGTAGGTACCCTTCTACCTCCTATCATTCGCTGCTTTATGAATTCATTTGAATCTCGCGCTGACGTTTGACCAGTCATGTCAGGTCTCAGACAAGCGATTTACAACCACCAAGCGTCGACCCATGCAACTGCTGACTCGTTATTGGCAACCGCTTTTGCAGAAAGAAGATTCATGCTAGGTAAAGAGAGCTCAGCCGGTATCTTCAACCCCCGCTAATTGATTACAGATATTTTCATGACGCCTCGCGCTATCCCCAATACGACTCCTACATTCCCAATGTCTAAACTTGCCGCTCATACAGGACATAGAAAAGGTTCTCGCATGTGGATTGGGGTTCATGGTGGTGTTTATGATGTCACAGATTTCCTCCCTATGCACCCTGGTGGCACCTTAATTGTCGCGGCAAGCGCGGGACTCGATGCAACTAGGACGTTCGACGACCTTGCTCATTCTAGCAATCCTGAAGTCTCTAGCTTGCTGTCTAAATACCGGATTGCGCATCTAGCTTCAAAGCCCGACTTTCGTTCAAGCGAAATAAGTTATTTATATGATATGTGGCATCAGTATCTACGCAACAGCGTGGAGAGTTTGACAACATTATCCTTTGAGGCTAACAATATCCTCGAAGACTCTAAAGTGTGGTTCTCGGCTTCGGGTCTTTTCAACATAGGTGGGGTGAGGAAGTTCTACCAGTTTCAATCAAGGTTGATGCAAAGTGGGTTCTCTACTTTGTTTGGTGTATGTATTGTCTCCGGATTTATTTTTCCTATAGCTACTAATTCTCTTCCAGGCAAAACTCCAAGAAATCTACCTCAAACTATCCTATTCCCTAGCAAATACCATCGCTCCAAACGTGCGACTACCAGACATCATCGGCACTATTACAAGAGCGCAATCCTCTCCTGATGCTACAAAGGCCATGAAAGAAGTCTCTGAGATTGGCCAATTCGTTTGCAACAATAGCAAATCGGCTCGTTTCCATGAGAATGGAATCTTGAGATATGCTCAGACAGTTACGGAACTTGATCTCAAGTTCCTTGAGCAGATTCGTGATGAGGCGGGCTTAGGGATGGATGCTTTTGATCTTATCGCCGCCATGGATGATTCCACAAGCTCAAAGCAGGTAGGTGCTACTCCTGACTATTCGGAAATATGTTACTAATATATATCACCCAGGTCAAACTCTCCTCATATTTACTCACGGTTCTTGAAAGAATAGCTGCACATCTGGAGGCATACTATGCTTCCCTTTCTCAAGAATCTATATATAGGCCGGAGATTGAAAACAATCCAGCTCGAACACGGTGGAATAACGTACGACGCAAAATCTTGGATGGCTCGTTTTTCGTTCTTTCTCAACCGCTTAACATCTCCTCCAGTGATGGAAGGTCGACAGGCATACGAGCGCGACAAAATGGTGTCGAGGTTGATTTCGCCCAAATATTCGCTAGTGCCCAGCAAACCTTACAACTTAACAAACGAAGCCTACCATCCCACCAGGACTACGAAACCCAACAGCCTATGACATTAGCTGATGCGCATACCCGGCGCGCCACCAAGAATCTTCAGGCCCCGTCTTCATTTGAGAGTCAAGAGCAAGGAAACGCGATCCGGCGCATGTCGGCTTTTATTTCGGACAATATGACCACGATACGACGTCTTAGTCGCTTACCTGCTGAATACGACTTTACACAGTTGATGGCAACCTACGGCAAGCATCCGCAATCTCCAAGCGCGGCATCGCGCAATGGAAATAGCAAACCGCCTAGCTCCACTTCCAGCAATAGCAGTTCGGCTCTTCGAGTACGTGGCATCTCGAACCCTTCACCACATATAGCACCCCAACCGCTGCGTACACGAACCCAGAAGTCGGTTCCAACTATACAGAGCATGCCTAGTTTCGATCAGCAACTCAAACATCGACATCACCAGCCCCCAGCTCCGCAAAAGGACAACCTCTCGCCCTTGTCAAATTCATCGGGGGGTTCACTAAGTCCCAATTCAGCGATGAATGCTGCAATGGCGAATCTCCAGCGTCGTCAGCCATCACGCGTTGTATCCGCTCTTCCAGCATCCCCACGGGCATCGTTGGCTCTCAGTGCTGCTGGATCTTCTTCGTCGCGCAGTGTTGGTGCTCGCAGGAAAATGAGTGGGGACGGACTAGCAGATTCAGCGGAGACTGCTTCACTGCCAGCGGGATTGAAGGCACTGAAGTTAGGCGCGAGCTTGACGGCCGAGGATATGATGTTAAGGCGAGTTCAGGCGAGAGTTAACCAAGTTTGATTCGACTATGCTAAGTGGAAATCGGAATAACTCCTTAGATTCTATCTCTTTCTTTATGTGCGCGACAGCTAAAACTGATGGGATTACATCAGGTCATCTATGGACATGGGAAATATCATCTTCAGTGCTACTGTCCGGTCACATAGCACCACAATATCTGGGATAGGTTATTTGATTCTAGATAAATTAAACCCAACCCTGAAAGGGTGGAATCTTTTTCTCAAAGTCTTGATCTATCTTCCCCCCCTCCCCCAACCCATGTTCCACCCAGATTAACTCTCAAGGTGCTTGAAGAACCTGCATCCTCGGTCTAGCATGAACAATTCAAACTTTCTCTTTTCATCATTCCTGGCTAGATCATCAATATACCATTTGAATGGTCTATGAACCCCTCTCGAGAGGCCATATCCTCCCCCTTACACCATGGCAAGATAATAAGTCTATGAATAACACAAGTTTTACAAGTCCTCACTCGAGGTATTTATCGATACCAACATATATTAGGGGAGAGGTATAGGTCTCAATAAATCAAAGGAGTTAAGGAGATTTCACCGTGGCGTTCACAGGCATGTCCTTCACGTATGCACCCTCGGTCCAATTTGCGATTCGTTTTGATAAACGCAGATGATCTGTGACGTCTCATTAAAGAAATTCATCTCATTTGCTTTGAAGAAGGTAGAGAGGATCAAATTTGAAGGTGCAAATTCTTCGCCGTTATAGCATAGGGCTCATTAAGCGCCTTATTAATCAAGTTTAATGGTTTTGTTTTCTTCCTAGAAGCATCTATGAGTCAGCCTAACCTAGTCTAACATCTCTAACCAGCCCATAGTGTGAACCGAAACGCCCCAGTGCGAAATTTTTGTTTTAATGACTTTCTGTTAGATGGGAAGTGATGTGCTGAATCCAAAACTTGCTATATTGGCATATATTTATTTCCGCACCTAATGATCCGAAACATGACAACCCTATACTCTGAAAATCTCTCTATGTGAAGAGCTTACTTGATCTAAATCACTGCTGAATAAAATCTTTGTATATGCGGCAACGTAGCTGTATCTGGGTCTTAGATTTAAATTTGCAATGCACATTATCGTGAGCAATATTTAAAGATCGAATTAAATTATAATTAGAAAAGATAATTGCCCTTACAATGAAATTCTTTTTGGTCATTCAATCTATTCCATACAGTTCTTATTATCGATTAAGTATCAGATTTAGTCCTCAAAGAGCGGCTGGCTACTTGAGCGGGACCTTACGTGAACACTCGTTATTTCTAAGACACCCTCAATGCTGTAGAGGGAAATGTATATTCTCCACTGGCAGCGTTATATCGCAAAATTAATTATAAATGAAGAAATCAATAAAATAAAGCACAGTTTCAAAAACTTGCTTTCACCGTAAGCTTCAGTTTCCGGTTTTGTCTACCGTGAAGGGCCCCCTTTACGAAATTAATTCCATTGCCTCCAATGGTGCTTTATTTGTCTCTCTTCTTTCGGTCGGCGTATTTTCTCCAAGTATTTGGAGACGTCTGGCAGATCCTTGCACCTTCATTGTGGTAGCGTTCAAATTAGAATTTTCTGTCGGGTTCATAATGTTCTTAGCCTGCCTACGACTATGGCCTAACCTAATGGAGCTGAGATTCTTAACTTGAAAGGATGAAATTTGTATTTAGTTGATCACAGGTGAGATTAGGCCAAGGTAGATTTCGAGTTGGCTAAGCAAACCCGGGACTTCGCTGTTATGGGTTAGGTCACCAATGTTGGGTTCAGGAATCATCTTAAATCGGAATGCAGACACTAACACAGTTTTTTAGATACAGTTATCACGGAGATATTACCTATTCACTGCTGATGATATAGCTGCGAACGACAAGAATCTTTTCTTTAGGTGCTGAGACTATATTCGAAGACTAATGAAATGGCATTGGAAATGATAGTGGCATATTAGCATGCGAGAATAGTGATATCAAACTAGTCGTGGAGAGATTTCAAACAATTATGAATGGCGCCATGGGGGTAATTGTAATCCACCGAGTAGTGGGACCCGATCCTCCCAAACTAGTAGAAGATAGAGTCGGATTTTGACGTCCGTTATTCACCCTAAAGTAAGAACCCCCCTTTAGGTGGACATCGTGTATTAAAAAGGGTAGGACAAGAGATTCAATCACTCAGTTCATAGGTAAAATTCTATACAACGTTCACTTAGTAAAAATAATAAATCATACAGTTCCAACACTACAGCAATTCTCTGCGTTTTACTTATCAAGTCCATCAATTCCAAAGCTACATGGGGAGCAAAAATGTGTGTGTTATGGGGTACTAAAAGTATGTTAGCTGCTAGTTATACCTAATAAGAACTGTCTCACTCCTCATGGCTATGACACTCGATTTTCAGTTGCATCTGCGCGAATGTTAGACTCGGAAACTCGTTTTCTTTTGTTTGAAATTGCGCTTGATACAAAAC
Source organism: Clavariopsis aquatica (assembly GCA_013620735.1). NCBI lineage: Eukaryota > Fungi > Ascomycota > Dothideomycetes > Pleosporales > Clavariopsis > Clavariopsis aquatica. Next base: position 8,419 of record JAAZQE010000583.1, on the reverse strand, counting down.
TATTCTGGATTAACGCAAACTATTTTGCCTGTGTGATCGGAAAAAGGTCCGAAGGTCTCATTTGGCTCAACGCAGAGTCTATTTAGCATCTCCTTGACATAATATGAGAGGAACGCAATAGTAGTGTTCTGGAAAGTAGGGAGTGGCTGTTAGCGACGCTAAGAATGTGACTTAAATCAAATCATAGGTACTGCGCTACACAAGCCATGCCATGTCTTTGCACTTGGCTTCATAAATCCTTTGCTACCTGTCCGCCATTTTTCTCGACTGATACTGCACACTGAGAAGTGTAAGAGAACACCCGAAAGAAGAAAGGTCCCAAAATTCGGACTAGTTTCGAAAAAAGACCCGGTGCCGTTGAATTAATGCTCGGTAGGGCTATAGTGAAATGATGGTGACACAGGGTCGTACAAAATCTATCTTATGTAGTATAAATGTGTAATTTAAAATTCATACCTTGGAAAAGAAGCCTCACTCGACCCCTTCATGAATATCTCATGTTAGATTTCCTTCTGCATTGATCATCCTTTCGTAGTCAGCCCCTATACTCCACTCTGGCATCCGTCCTTTCCTCAAGATTGCAATCTCGTCTTTTAGCCTTTCTCTTCTTTAGGCAGGAACAGTAGCAATAATATAATGAATATTTTGTGTAAGAGGGCAAGATCCATAATGGGATGTGCAATCTCTGCCTCTCCAACCAGCTGGAGAGCCGAGATTGAAAGAGTTATAGCCTGCAACACAAGGAATGCTTTCAAGGGAGTATGGCAGCACTACGCCCTAAATTAGCACGTCCCAATGCCCAAATTGTGGTTTTTAGAATAGGATTTGACCCTCTACTTGAATTAAAAAAATTAAAAATATATAGAACGGCAAGGATGAGTACTTACACTAAGAGATGCAACTTTTTGGCGACCTCAAATACTAAGCCAATGTTACCACATAGGAGAAAGGTTGAAGATAATCAGAAGGAATAAAGTGGCAAAGCGATTCAAATTTATGAGGTTGCCGCCAAAGGGGTCTGTGTCTAACCGTTGTATTCAGTCACCTCGGAAAATGCAGTTTATCCGGACAATTAGTGTCTTTCACAACCAATTAAACGAAATGTGACTTCAGGAACAGCATATTTGAAGATTTCACACCAGATAACGCAATGCTTCCATCTCTGTAGTTATGGTGTTTGTTCTCACATTGGACATATTCAATGTGTAAACAGGGAATAAATCTCGTCGAGTATTACATTCGGGATATGAAAGAATATTGGAGGGGTTGACTGATTGAACAAATTGGAGAGCATTCTAAAAGACATTGACGCATCTGAATTAATCAATTTTAAGAATCTAGAACCACTAGTTAGTTATCTTAAAAAACAAGCTTGTACCCTCTTGGAATGTCTGTCTGAAATGAATCTTCTGGATTATTATTTAGCGGAACTATTTCATATTCGCGAATACATCATCTCCATGGCTCTGTAAAGGGTCCCTTATATTAAAAGACGACATCTAAAATAAAGGGAAGATAAAGACCTCTCGGTTTTGTGAACACAAAAATATCTCCTAAAGTCTTTGCTAAAAGGGTCGCAAGTGCACCATCATCCCCTGCTAGCATCCACTGAATGTTGATGTTGAGTCATACATGGAATTCTACGTCACTAGGCTTGGCCCTAGCTTCAATGACTACGTTATCATGGGTTTAGAGATTGGGTGAGGACTTTCCACTCCACGGTAAACTGGGGCTCCGTGGTATAATCCTTAACACCTCAGTGTATATGCTCCATAAAAATGTCAGCGTATTAATGTTCGGACAAAAGTTTGACCAAGAACGATGATTTGTACCCGGATCTCAACATCTTGAGGAGTACATGGTGCCCCTTTACAGTTGGACACCGCAGTGTCTAAGAAGAGATGTGTCATTCTGGGAGCTCTATATGTTCTTTCATCATCCCTTTTCTTCAAAGGTTGACTGTGATGAGGGGTGTATTCGTACAGACGGTCTTTGTCAAGTCCATGGGACGCGGCACATTGCAGCTAACCTCTACTACGGGATTAACGAGACGGAAGCTTGGAGCCGATCCGGTGGAGGGAACAATATGTGAAGTAAGGGGTGTTTCATGAGTCAGGTTGGTGACGAAGTTGCGCAAAACCTTAATGCTAAGGGATGAGTAATTGGGATAAAGCGAAGTCAGCTGGAAAACTAGCACTGAAAGCAGATTGCAAGATCATGGTAGATTAACAATTAAACGGTTTGAATATGTAGTTAGAAAGATGCCGGAATTCCATTCAACGGCCCAATTTTAGATAAATCGTCTCTGCAAAGGGATCCGAGAAGGGATCTCTAATCTCCTCTCCTCTTTCTAGATCTCTCAATGCTCTCCGCCGTTCACTTGCAGTATCGCTGAACTTTACATCCTTCGGTGGCACTGGTGGTGGAGTATCCACTCGAAATATACCCATTTCAATCTCCTTCCCCGTGCCCATGCTGATAGTGCTTGTTGAATCTCTGTTTGAGCTTTTTATTGATGAAAAAGATATCGAAATCACTCTCCCCACGTGAGGAATAGTAGGTGGTTTCTTTTGCAGCGCTTCTCTTGTGCGATTGCGCTGCGCTTTGGAAAAAAGGGGACGGAGAGTTGGTAGTGAAGCGCATAGAATGGCGATACTGACTTCGACCATCGACCATGTGTTTATAGGGAGAGTAGCAGCAAAGGGGTCTGTGGAGACGGTGAAGAGGCGTAGGTATTGGTAGCGTACGATGGAGCATAGGGTGGTGAAGATCCCGAGACCAAAGACAACGCAGAGTGCCACCTTCTCGCGCGTCGGGCGTTGGATTGAGAGGAAGAGTTTAATGGGAAGCGCAAGGATCCAAATGTCCATTACGATATGGAAAGCAGATGTAACTAAATGAATTTAGCACCATATTTGATGGGGAAATATGAATAGAACCTACAGGAGTAAAAATCGTTCGCATTTATACATTGACCCTGAACAAGTCCTGTAAAATCCCAAAGCTTGTGGAGTGGCCGGCATTGGGCAGGGACGACAATCATGACGATTGTTTGATAGACAATAAGTAGGCATATGGTGCCTTTACAGATTCTCTCGAAAGATGTTCCGACCGCTACCGATAATGAGCAAACATTCAAATTGGGGAGGATAGCAAATCTTACCAAAGCGCAGGTAGATCAATAGAATTGAGATCTTGATTAGAGTCATTACCAATTTATACACCATAATGATCCCTAGTGTTAACTGGAAATATATGTTAGCTATGCCATGGGACAGGTTCCTGTTGGTGCCCACTGACCTGTATATTATGCTGCATGTCTACAATCGTCATGGAAGAGCCACTGAAGCCCAATTTGAACTCTTTTGCGCCTGCTATTATTTCTAACATCAGGACCAATGTGAAACCCTGCTTCTGTTAGCAATCGTGATTAGGGAATTAAAGACAACAGTATACTTACTGCTGCGGCCATCATCGTCCAGTCCTCCGGACCAATGTTTCGTACAATGGATGCGCGAGTATATATTCGTAGTCCAACGCACGCCAATGCTACCAGTGTCATGGCAATTGAAATACCAACCATGATGTTCTGTCTGTGCTGTTCTTCCGAAAGTGAATGTTTGGGGATGTTCCCTAGGCTACCACTGGCCTCCGCCATGATGTGAGAGTGGAAGCAAATTGGGAGGATAGAATGTACAAGAGATGGGTTCCAAATGAGATGCGCAAATCGGTATGGAACAGACAGTGTATGTATGCTCTGACTGGCATACCCTCGCACCTCCCTATCGATAGCGCGAACATGGGCCGATTTCAAGGTGTTCGCACCATTGACAGATTTGTCTCCTTAATAGCTGTGACTATTACTGGTGAAACCATGTGGCTTCAAAGAGTTAAGTATCTATATGGTGCTTGGCTGTATATGCACGCGGCATCAACAATGGCTGAGTATCGAGTTCCAAATCTGAGGAAACTATGCACGGGCCGAATGTCTGCACGTCATGTTAGCTCACACATCAAACGTCATTTTCGGGGTGATGAACCCAAAGAGGGATTTTGGGGGTGGCTGATGGGTGTAACATGTGGCACATGGCAGTAACTTATTAGCTTTAAGTTCGGACAGTGCGGAGTGCGGTGGGTGATCACGCACGTGTCTGCTGTGCCTGAACCCTGAGGTGTTGGAGGTCTGTTTCAGCTGCGGTGATGGTGCTTGGCACTACCACATCACGTACATAGGAAACTTGCGACAATGCGCAAGATGCAGTGATGGTAGACAGATCACAATATGAACCATTGTTTGCTTGATCGCAAGCTTTGGACGCCGAGAGGTAATGGAGCTAGTGGTGACGCGCATGCCTCTATCGATAGAGACGTGCGCGATGTGCTCCGTGTCCAGAATGGAGAATTTGGGCAACCGAACGAAATCTGCTGGGGGTCTTTTGTGGGCATTGAGTCAAGAAGCTAGCAGATGTGTTTTGTATGTGATGTGGAGATGATTTCCAGGTCATAGTACCTGCCAAGGCCGGAAATTCTTGCTCCATGACAAGCTTCAAACTCGACGCGCGACCAAGCACAAAGAGTGAGCTAGCCCGTGTAGGCAAAAGCTTCTCGAGGTAGGCAATTAACGAAGTGCTGCGATGGGAGACACAGCTGGATGGCATCCTGGCTCTTCAAATGGTTTGCGACTAACAGAAATCTGACTACCGGTAGTGCCAAGTCGACGAAAATCTTATTGCGATTGAGATGCCAGAACTTGTGATTTACCTCACAATCGATATCGAATATTTTCACTTGCCAACTCTTGAGTAACGCACACTCACAGTGTATGGACAATACCACCAGGCTCCTATGAAAGGATTCGGGAAAACTGCTGTTTTATTTGACTTTCGATCATTCTCATTCTGACTTGTGAATACAAGGGTGGTACGCTGGATAAGCCCATTGCCTTGTCACCCCCTAATTCGTTACTGTCATAATTCCGGTTAGTACCCTACCCCACCTCAATGGTATATGATAGAATATTTGGTAGTGACTGCTCAGTTATATCTATGGCCCCTCGCTTTGCTTGATGGGAATGGAGCAGAATCATCTAATGCAATTCAAGCGCTAATAGGGTCCCTAAAAACGCCTGTACTTTGTATAATGAACCAAAACTCTTCCGTTTGCCTTCATGATGGGGACGGGACTGGATGGCGTTAAAATCATCGCTATACTTTACTTGGCCAGAAGGATGCCAAAGTTGATTGGATGCTCGTACTGCACGCCTGCAGAACCGATATATACACAGGGTAGGATTGATCAGTCGGCGGTCTCTCCATGTAATATGCACATCATTCGCCCCGAGCTTCCAACATTCCAAGTCAAGCTAGAATACGGTTATAATTTATAATATATAGTTCTTTTAGAGTCAAACCCCCTTGTTTCAAAATTAGAAAAAGAACTATCCGTATTGTAAGAAGATATAGTGGTGTAATGACCTAACTGCCAACCAGTGCATGCTCTTGCTTAGTGATTCAAGTTTCCATCGTTCCATTTCCACGAATAAAATTTAAACCCCCAAGTTTGACGCGATATCGAAAGTTAAAATAGGATAAAGATAAGCAAGGTGAGGTCAATTTCTGGGGATTAATTCATATTTATAGTAATTTTCATTGCTGGAATACATTCAACTTTCTTGCGAACAAAGTATATGGAAGGCACACATCGCTGGGACCTGTCTTATATTACTTAGGTTTGAACTATATTCTACCTACAAGCGAACGCAGTTCCGCCTACAGTGCCGGATTTATACGCATCGATGATGCTTTGGATTGTTGTATATGTTCCTGCAACTGTCATGAATGACCCAAGTATAACGGTGAAGATATGTAACGCTGTGATGGCTATCACTTTCACTGTCTTGGGGCGGCTACGGTTCATATATAAACCCATGAGGGCGGGGATGAGAAGCTAACGATTATAAATATTGAGTCAGATCCAAAGCGTAGGTATTGAAAGAACTCACGCATGTTGGCGCACAGCAAAGGGAGCCAATTAGACCGATGAGATAGCTGAAAAATGGTATTGCCTCAGCAATAATGAAAGACAACGTCGTGATAGTGATAGTAGATCCCCTGATGAAAAAAAAAATTAATATAAACATCGCTGACTTGGCACAAAAGAACATGGAGTTAGCATCACTTACAGCCAGGTTGACCAGTGGACAATGCTGTTGCTTTGCAGGTGTTTAGAGTTGCGCAAAATTTTGACGAAGACCTGCATATTTATTAGTTTCCATGTATTGGCGTTGAATGTGTGTGGGCTTACAAATTTAGCAGCAAGGTGAACCCATAAAGTTGATGTCATAATAAAGCCAGGAATAGAAACTCCATAAGCAATCTTCTCCAATGTACCTCCTGCACTTGCAAGCGAGGGGCTAGCGACATATTGACCACAGAAACTTTAAAACTCGTTAGGGAAATGAAGACTGGTAAGCAGTACTCAAAAACTTACAAGTAAACAACAAGCCCAAATGAAAGATAGCAGGCAAGTAAGGCAAGCTGTGACGAAAAAAGCGCCCTTGGAAACGATTTTGGTATTTTCATCTCGGCGATTACAGGCATGAAGGTTGGGGTTGAGCCAAAGGCGGCTGTTCCTCACGCAATTCGTTAGTCACAGGCACTGTATATGGAAGATTTCCGCTAATTACGGGAATTATACTTACCAAAAAGGTTAATAACAGCGGTGAGTCCAGCGATGAACCCTGGCGTACCGACGGCAACTACGCCAAGATTGAATTCCCCAGTCTGCGGTGCGGCAGCTGGTCTTTCGATCTGCGTAACGCCAACACTAGCAAATAAATTAGCATGTGAGTATTGGGAGGAAAAAAGGTTGGCTTACACAACTATGAAGACAGCTGTGAAAATTGAAGCAAAGCCAATCCATGTCAGGATGGCTAATTTTCCAAGTGTTCGGATACTTGCAACAAATGCAGTACAGATGGCGGCAACCAAAGTCCAGACCACAGTGCAAGCTTTGCCGTTAGCTAGTACTTTGAATCCTTGCGCCAGTCCAATAAATCCGGAACCAGTAGCTAAGCTGTGTGGATTCCGTCGTTGTAAGCGTGTTGTCCGTGAATGAGATTGCGAGGATAAGCTTACACCCAAGTCAGGAGAAATAAGCCACCCGCAACTTCGCGTGCTATGGGCCCCCCCCATAACGGCAGCAGCATCAGCAATAGTGTGTACGCCTCGGTATCGCATTCTGAACTCGTACATAATGTATGCGTAATCTAAGATAGTCAGTATATCAAGAGGAATGATGAAACATTGTAAACGCATACAAGTGGTCATAGCACCCCAACATATGAGTAAAATAATACCGGGACCATAACCAACTTCATTGAGGGCGAATGGAATAGCCAAGACACCAGTCGCAAAACAGAGCTTCATTAAGATGATACCAGTGGGGATCCTATAAGTGAGTGTAAGAATTTTTGATTAACTGATGACAGTAGACTTCTTACCACCCAAGTGATCGGAACTCAGCTTGCCCAGTGTGGCTCTTGAACACTTCTCCATCGTCTTCTAGGATTTCACCTTTTTGGGTCTCTTCAGAAGTTACTTGGCATTCGACTCCACCAAGGCCAATCTTCTTGACCGCATCTGAACTGGGGTCGGATTTGGATGTTAGCATATTGAGTGGTATTACCGAAGTCCTGAATCTGGATTATATTTAAAGCATCAAATACAGGTAGTCTGTGTTGCACAAACCTGCCTGTAGAAGTTGAGCCGCGCTTTTATATGGGGAAATTGTCGTTTATCCACATCCCCGCATTTTCAACAGTGGGTCGGAAATATCCGATTGGGGTCGTGCGCATATCAGTCGCATTTTTAGTCGTTCTTAAGATTGAGAAATCGGACGTGTTGGTCATGTTTCTTGCACGGGCTTATCCTTGATAAGATTGGTCAAGAGCCATTTGATTGGTGGGATGAATTTGCTACCCAATAGAAAATGGGACATGAATCGATTTCGCCCCGCTCTCGCGAATTCCCGACTCTCGCGGATCTCCGATAACATAGTTTTTGGTCTAGCGTAGTTGGCCGGCCCCAGAAGTGCCATCGTTCACACTGATATGGTATATTGCAAATCGAGAAAGGAGGGTGCAACTGCCTTTGAGGTCAGCCTAGGCTTAGCTAGTTATGATGATACCATGGCTGGTGAAATATGTAGTTTAACTACTTAATTTACACAGACCAACTTCTAGTCTTTCTCTATGTAGGGCCAAACAACAAGAACGAAAATGTAATCCTTACTTTCACCAAACTAAAAACTGAAGCCTAATGAGAGAATAATCATTTTGCGTAAAGGTTTTGCACGTCAAACAATTCATAAGAGTAAATAAAAAGAGTTCGTAATGTGGTGTAGTAGAGTGACGAGGGAT
>JAAZQE010000582.1:0-19216 GCA_013620735.1 Clavariopsis aquatica | reverse complement strand
GACTAGAATACCGTGTTAATTGCAGGGTTGTGCGCTCCTATCGATTGCGAAATCGAGCATTGCAACCAACAGGTCGGTGCATCGATCGTTGGGCGTGTGTGTGTGTGGGGCGCTTGAAAGGACCGATAGAAAAAGGATGCTGATACCGGTACTTGGAAAGATCGACAAAATAGGGCTGTTGCACAAATGAAATGAGCAACTAAGTCATGGTGCGCATGCATAAAACTCAACGACGTCAAAAAGCTGTCGACCTACAATTAATTACTTGTCCGCAAGGTTTCGACAAATTACGCTCCACGATGCCATATTTAAAAAAAAGTATTTCTGTTCTCGAAAGCATGCCATTATTGAATTAAAGATTAAAAGGTTTTTTATGGTATTCATGATATCTATCTCCTCCACAGAGGCTCCACACTCCTCACCGCCAGCTCAGCTGCACCATCTAAGCGTAGATGTAGCAGAACGGTCCCGCAAGGGTGTGACTAGCATCACGGATGGTGATGGTAGGTGCACCGACAAAGCCCGCATCAATGGTGTCATCAAGGGTTGCATTCCGGCTAGGGGGAGTGTCGTTGACAGTGATTGTAGCACCAATAGCATACTGCCTGTTCTTGATGTCAAGATTTTGCCACGTCCACCATGTGCGATCAATCATGGCATGGTGAAGATAAAATGCAGGGTCTAGGAGAACGTTAGTCAAATAGGTGCGAGAGAGAGAGAGAGAACAGAGATTCACTTACCTCCAGGGGAAGCGAAAAGATCACCTCCAGGGTCACCACCAATCGTGAAGTGGCCACCAGTGTGCACGCCAAGGAACCCGTTGGTGAAGTCACCCTGCATCCTTGTCGAGAAGGAGGCAAAGTCCTTGTAGTTCTTGATTAGATCAGCAACGTCCGAGTCCTTCGTCCATCCCTGAGACGCGGCTTTGGAGATGTCGCGACGCAGACAACGGGGGTTGTAACCCAAGCCAGTAAACTCGGGGTTCGGGGTGTAATCAGCGAGAACAGGTGCGACTGGCCCGAGGTTGACTTTGAAGCTATTTATATGTAAGTATTTGAGTACAAAGTGCAGGGGGTTGTTTGAGATGTGACATACTCCTTGAACGGGCCTGACTTGATGCAGCCTCCACCATTCCCAGGTGGCAAACTGATGCCACATGAATCGGGAGAAGGAATGCAAGTGTTGTTGCGTCCAGCGACAAAGGCACCGTCACCGGACATGCTCGTGTCACTCCCGTCGAACATTGGCGACTTGACAGGGTCGTCTGCCCATCGCGCCCAGTTGTAATAGGGCTGGTAGCCAGTATAGCCACACTCATTTCTCAGTGCTTGCTCATAGATCCAGGTGAAGTACCGATGCCATGACAGAAAGTTTCCCTAGAAAGGATTAGATTTTGGTCAAGATTGATTACTTGATGCAAAGAAACTTACAGTGCCGTGAATCGAGAGTGTTTGGTTAATGTGAGTTGCGACGAAGTCATCGTAACGGCTCTTCACACCGGGAGCAAGTTCGGCGGGCGTCTTTCCTGTCTTCTTAGAGAGACATTGCACTGCGGAAATATAGCTCTTCTTCTCCGATGAGGATAGAGTTGCCCTGTTACTGTTTAGTGATGATTGTAAGATTCAAGCGCAAGTTACACTCACCATTCCCGCCGAATGGCAACATTCTCTAGCGTGCAAGTCTTTGGGCTTGGGTATCCTTTCACCGCAACGTTCAGGCCAAGGTTGAACATACCCTGGGCAGCGAGGGCATCAATCTCGAGGAAGAGAGAAGATCGCTGCTCCAGAGGCGCCGCGCCAACGCTGCTAACCAGCGTAGCCGCCGCGAACGATGAGATTTTCATTGTGAGGTATTGATGAAAATAAAGAATGAACTGGTGTTCAATAACCGTCCACCGTTAGATTATTAGGAGCAGAAAGTAGACAAGACGGGCCGCAACTAGCGGGTACTAGCAATCAAATCGAAACACAAAAGTTGAAACCCGGATTGCAACAATATTAAATGGGCCTTAAGATGTTCCGGGCTGGAGAAGTTGGCTTGACCTGGATGGCGGGTAAACAAGAGGATGATGGTCTCTATATACAATCCGCAAATTGCTAGGATCTGCCAGCCCACTTGGCTCCCACGTGAATGCCGTTTCTAGGCAATTCCCGTGGAGCCGCGAGGCCGCAATGTCCAATAGTTCGGTGCCTAGGTATCTTTTCGGACTGGTGAGATGGGATATTGCGGGTGGCCAGGAACAGCATTGAGCACCCATGCAGATTGCCATTTTAAACCGTAAAGGTGGGTCAGAGGCGTTGGCGAACAACTTGGGTACACACCAAAAGGACTGCCGAAATATTGCACGAGAGAGAAAGCTCGAGCTGGCGGGTGGGTTGGAGACGCGAGTCGTGTGAACCCCATGAAAAAGAGGCCATGGCATCGCGCTTGTGTTGAAGAGGTTAAACGATCGAGTCTAATTTGTTCTCGAAGAAATGGAGTGGCGAAAAGTGGAGTCAAGGCGCACTTCTCCAAGGGACTTCCCGCGCCCGAGTGCCGGGTCACCGAGCCGACCTGAGTCAATTGACAATGCCGTAGACCGACCTGGAACGCCATTTTTTTTTTCGCGGCCGATTTTCACAAATCTCGCGGCAGACGTCTGGGAAAGGAGAGCAAAGGTCAGTAGATTTACCTAATTCGGGATCTGGGTCTGAATCACTGCCACGCGGTGATGACAGGAATGGCAGCAAAAGCGGGGAGAAGACCAATTCCATTGGACGGTTTCAACGATAAAAACCCACAAGGATCGTTGGTATTCGGAGCAGGTGTTCGTGCTGCATACCGAATTTCGCTTTGTCGACCACCCAAAAGACGCGAGGAGAGAGAGAGCAAGGCTTGTGGGACCTACCAGTAGCCAACCATTGCGTGCCCTTGAGCGTCGTCAGCACATGACTGAAAAGAGCTAGTGCTATCTGCCAATGGGAAGCTCTACGCCGTTAATACGCTGTTTTGGTTGGTGGACTCAAAGCGAGATTCGACGAAAGGTAATTGGAGGTTGGTGGGGAAGGCGACTGTGCCACACATGGTCAAACGGTCGCAACGGGGATGGGGAAACGTTGGACTTGGGGGTGCTTGATGTCTTGCTTGAAAAATGCACCGTGAAACCGTGTGAGTGTCATGGTTTGTCCCTGTGCGAGGAAGAGGCTTTGTTTCCAAATTCACTGAACCATAGCACCCTGTCATAATCTCATGACAGCCAGGAAGCTCCAAGCAAAGCCGTGCAAATTCCGGGGATTTGGGCCTGGGAGCCCCGTCTACACGACGACAGACGCGCGACAGACGACAGTTACGACAGTAGAGCAATCGGGAGTCGGAGAGTGCCCTTGGTGGGACGAGTCGGCGAGCATCTCCAGCACGGCCTAGCGAGGATCTGCAGGAACCGCCGAGTCGTCATATCGCTTGCTGAGGGAGCATACGAGGTGGACCGAGGCCAAAGAAGAGGGGGCAGGTGGGAAGGGAAGACGGCCGGCCAGGAGCGTCTTGTACTGTCTTCCTGCAGCCGAGCAGCTGTCGTCGAGGGAGCACCAGCCTAGATGAATGGGCACATGTGCTGGCGGATGCGATGCACTCAGGGGGCCCGTGGTGTGACACTCGTGCCAAGCCTCGCCTAAGCACGGCGCTAGTGGGGCTGCTCAGGCTGATGTCGGTCCGGGCATGGATTCATCCGCCACCACACGCCCTCTCAGTCTCCAAGACGCCGACTACTTGTACGAGCTCTGCACGACAGCTCCACGGTCCCAAGTGCCACGCGCCAGGTTCGCCTTCCGCCATGTGGATGCTGCAGGAAGCGAGGCGCCGTGGGCGAGAATGCTGCGTCGACTCGTCTGGTGTGCGCTCGCGCAGACGTCCAGATGCCAGTTACGCGTACCTGCGCACCGCATCATCCAAGAGGTCAGCATGGGGCATGCAACTGCAATGTCTCTTAGTCCTGAGGGCGTGGCTGCAGGCGCTCACGGGATGATGCCGTCGCCGCCGGTCGCTTGTCAGAAGTTTCCACGGCAAGGGTGCCGCGAGCAGCCAGAACAGCGACCCGCAACTTGAAGGTGGCTCGAGTTTCCCTACTAGTCTTGCTCGCTTCAGACGTGCGGGCTGCAAGCAGTCACACACGAAGAATCCACGCATAGTCTTGCCTAGAGAAGAAGGACCATGACCAGTAGCCTGGTAGGGGAGGCGTGAATTCCACCTATCATACATGCATCCAGCTATATCGATCGCGGTACATATCAGGTACCCCCGCGGGCGAGACTATGAGACTTGAGCCGACTGTTCCTGGCTTGTTGTACGCTACCCAAATCTGTGACAGTCCACTAGCCTCGATTCCCGATATTATCCTGCGCCTGTCGTATCCTCTGCGGCCGCATGTTGCACGCTGCGGGAGCTCCATTGTTTTAAGTTTGAGATCTTCCCGGAAGGCAGTCTTTGTCTCCATTTCTATAAGTGCAAGGCCGGTCCCAAGCACCCGTCTCGGACGCTCACCAAACCCATACGTATCTGATCGGCATTCTCGAACCTCAAACGATCCCCAACATGCCTGCTTGGACCGTCGACAGTGTCGCCAAAAGGCAGGCCACCATTCCGGCTTATTCACCCAACGACAACAATGCACCAGAGATTCTCACCATAACGGGCGCATTCTTCGGGGCCGCTACCGTCGTAGTCATTCTTCGATGCTATGTCAGAGTTGCCATGCTCAAGGTCTTTGGGGTTGACGACTGGCTAATGTTGGTGGCTCTGGTATGCAATGCCCCGGATTCTACTTGCAATTGTGTACTAAACAGTGTCAGATCTTCGCAGCAGCCACTTTTGCATGCTTCAAGCTAGAGTGCGACCATGGCCTGGGAAAGCACTTCATGGTGCTGATTGTTGACCCCATCGCCTTTATGAACATCACGCACATCCTCTACTTCCACTCCCTCATCATCATGGTGGGGGTTTCAACTGTCAAAGTTTCGATTGCCTTCTTCCTCCTTCGACTCTCCCCAAAGAAATCGCACAGCATGTTCCTATACGGCATCATCTGCTTCATCGTGGCTCTCACCATTACTTGTGCAATGACGTTGATTTTCCAGTGCGTACCGATCGAGGCCTCCTGGAATTCAGCCCTGCGACCTCCACCCTTTGGAACTGGAACAGCCAAGTGCTATAACAATACGACCTTCCGGAACTTGGGTATGATGAACAGTGGTGAGTACCTGATTCCTTTAATATGGCATCGACAGCGCTAACGGCTAGTAGTGTTCAATATTGTCACTGACGCCTTGTTTGCTACTCTGCCCATTCCACTCATTTGGAGCCTACAACTCAACACCCGCACCAAGATCTCCCTCATCGCCATTCTATCCCTCGGTTGGTTTGCATGTGCCGCCGCTATTGTCAAGGCCATTCAACAATTCCACGTTCTCGAAGATCTAGACTGGACATACAAGGACTCTTTCAGCATCTGGAACTACATCGAATTCACAATCGGCATCCTCGCAGCCTCTCTTCCGACTCTAAAACCTCTCTTCAACTGGGCCCTGGATACAGCTCGCGCCATCACCTCCGCAGGGCGGACACATGGCTCCGGACTTCGAGGCCCGACGGGCCACAAAGGTTCCCTTGGGTATCACAAAACCAGCGAACACTCGAGCACTGGCAAGAGTGTCGAGTTACACAGCATGGCGAGTAAGAATGAGTCTTCGAAAAACCCATACAATGTCGAAATTATCGGGAAACAGGGTCCGCAAGGTCTTGCAGAGAGGGACGTCTGGGAGATGGAGCGAGGGAAAAGCAGCGAGGAGTCAATACTGCCACTACAACACCCCGAACCCGGCAAGAACCGTATCGTCCGGACAACAGAAGTCTATGTAAGCTAAAATTTGGGGATCGGTCATTATATCAAAATCAGTATTGGGAAAACGGTATGCTCAGGGTCTTGGTGTTTTCAAGAGGCGGGTTTTTGTTATTTGGCATCCATGATTCTTTGCATGGAGGGTGCTCACGCCCATCCAGAGATACCCTTCAAGAGACGACTTTTTTTTTTGCCCCCTATTTTTCTTTGTACTTTCCCTCCTCAACGAACATATGTACCACTATATACATGTACATTCTTAGCTTCTACAGATGGCGCTGGGAGCTGTGGTCACAAATATTTCGTCCCCAATAATATGAACCGTTATAGCCGGTCGTCTCACGAGCTCGTATTCACATCAACCACAGATCATAATGCGATGCTTCGAGCAGAACTTCGTCATAATTCCCAATACAAAGACTTGTACATTCCAGTGCGCTCTTTGCCTCCTTCTCACACTTGCCCAAACGCTGGTGCAGCACCCTCAACCCCAAGACTACGAACAATTCAGCCGGTTGTTAATATATACCAGGGCTCTCAATACCATCAAGCTACATTTTGGACACTAAGACACTAAGTTATTTACAATCCACATCTTCAATGGTGTAGAGCTTTGGAGCCATGCGGGGAAGCTAGTCGTTCGCTCCATTATGGCGATGCCGTTCAATGCCGTGTAACTCCAGCACGATGCCTTTTATTAATCTACGCGAGCTGCAATTCGGCAGAGGGAAGATTCATCATTGATGAAAATTCCGGGGTGCATCTCAGCTCCTGCATGTTTCCTGGCCTTTTCTACGATGAATTTGCCGTGTGTAGTTGCCATGAACGTCAGTATGTGGAGATTTGTGCTTTTGCTTTTGAGAATCATTCAGTTTTGCTTATGCGGATCTGGTTCCCTCGCCCACCTCGGTGCATTGCTAGGCCCTCGTCGAAAGATCCTAGGGAAGCCCGTCAGCGCGCATTGCACCACTCAGTTTCAGCATCTGAGAAAATGTATCAGCAGCCAGATCGCTTCCCAGCCCAATCTCGCCCCAAAATTCCAATCTATCGGCACATGCACGCTCGTCACACATTGCTGTCGATTTTTTTTCCCATTTGCGCAAGCAACAGATTCCGACGTGGGTGGTGCATGTGTCACATTCTCCGATCTGGTGCTCACCACAGAGGGCTCCAGGGTTCAGGAGGGCTGAATGCCCCCTGGTACCTCGGCCTGAAACATAGACTTCTGGGGCGGGTGGTTAATGAGCCACATGCACTACGTATGATTTTGATATATCCCAAACAGGCGCGTATCCCCTGAGCGTAATCTCAACTTCGCACCTTCGTTCCTCGTGGTCTTCACGTCGCCGGGCAAACTCTCCCAAATGGTCCTATATTTCACGGCTCGCTTTCGTAAAACCTGAATCGTGAAATCAGTTTCGGGACGCGACCGAGGCGACGGACGGTTGAGCGGGCAAACCCGACACTGCGGAAACTTTGGCACCATCGGGGCTGCTAGCGAGACGCCTGCCACACCTGCCACCGACTAACCTTTCCCCTAACAGAACCTTGCGGAGCGGGGATCTAGTGGCCCGGTGGAAGGAAAAGCCTTCGTCAAGGTTCAAAGCCTGAGACGGCCGAGGCGATGTTTAAAGGGACGTCTGTTTGTGGGGCATGAGTATAACCTGTGGTGTATTTTTTGTATAGAGAGAAGACAATAATAATAATAACAATATCGTAGGGTTGTACAAGTTTACTTTTACTGCACATGATCCAAATCCGAATCCCACACACTGGACCAGCTCCACAATTCGATCCGCATGAAGCGTATTGCGTAAAGGATGCCCACCCACCGCGTGCGCTATCGATAGCCTAGGATGGACTCCCCACTTATGGATTTTAATGGTGCAAACGTACCCAGACTGTGTCCCGCCTCTTGGCATGCATGTAAAGCGGGATAGAGAAGGGCCAATTTAAATCAAGAGTGATGTGGGTCAGTTTGGGTTCTCATGTGCCGGATTCTGGTCCACTTCCGGCAAGTTCAAGTCCCCTAGAGATGAAGTCTACATGGGACCCTTTAGAAGTGATCAAAAAAGCTTGATCATGAATATATTGGGCTGAATTCGGAGTTAGTCTTCCTGCCGAACGCGGGTGTCCGATTAGCCTTTTCCTTTTGTGTTAATCCACCATGTATGTAGATAGGGGGGGCGGCATCGTACTTGAGCGGAGCCGGGCCGAATCTAGGACCTCCGTAGTGGTGGTCTAGGTGGATGTGGGAAAACAGTCGAACGGGTGTTGGAGAACCCATATTCCGAGACCCTCTAGTCGGGTCGTCGGAAGTTCGTTCAAGATATCCTCCGAGATTGGTACAACGTTATCCCGACCGTCATGCGAGTCTGGCGTGATATCGATTCAGAGATTCGTCGCGATTCGAAAAGGGCCATATGTATATCTGTACATGACGAGTTTACGATTGGAGTGGAGTGTGCTAGCAATGAAATGGGTGGGGGAACATGGTTGCGAGATGACCTCCGCAGTCTTCACATGCCGTTCGCTTTTCAACCACGGATATTGAGAGAAATATCAAACTCCGGGTGAGTGGATAAGTTCTGTTATCTCCTGAAGCGACATATTCCAACCGCAAGACTTCATCGAGGCTTTGTGTGTATGGTATTGGCGGAGTGCAAAAATACTGCAGAAACCTCGTTCGTTAAACTATGTTGACATGAATCCCTTTCCAGTGGGAAGTTGAGAGCGCTGAGGGCAATGCCACTTACAATTCAAACGGCTATGCTGACTCTATTCTGTCTCCACTCTAGAGCTTGCTCATCAGTTACAACCACTGCCCTGACCATGAGGGCGATGAAAGCATCATCGTAGTGTCTAGCTTGTGGATGTCCCTCGATCACAAACCCATGATTTTCGAGCTGTCATCGACTCTGGGAAGCCGATTCCACAAGAAGCCCCTGAGAAATATAATATACACATTGTTGCTAGCGCTCTGGGAATAGATGTACACCACATCATCTCAACGTCGTAAAAGCGCTAGATAGAAGATTTACGAGGTAGGAGTATGCCAACAGTGTGCTGTTTTGAAATAGTGGGAGTTGTTAGGTTTTTCATGTGATCATGTTAAGTAGTAGGAAGAGAGAGACAGCAGCATACATTCACAGGTTTAGGTAAACAGCAATGTAGCGTAGGCCAGCAAGTAACCCCAGCAATAAGTCGATGCCATCTGGGCTTGCTGCATTTTGATGTCGGGTACGAGTTTCTGCTGATTTGATGACTGCGACTGCGGTTGAGTGATCCAGAGGCGCATTTTCGAATTCATGCGTTTCGCTCCTGAGTCGTGCATGCGGCGGATGAAACGAAATGGCTAGTGATGATTTACCATCCGTGAATATATTTCGCGGACTGTGCCACAGCTGCGACATGGAAAGGGAGGCCTATGGGAACCAAATGTTTTGGAAATAATCATCTGGGACACTGCAAGCATGGAAAAACTCGAAAATTTTGTGGTTTCTTTCGTGATATGCTTTATAGACACTCTACTCGATGTTTCTTATCGCCGTGTAAACGACTAGGAAGCGCCAAGTATAAAATTCCGTCCGTCTGTGTAGCGGACGATTTCAGCAGTTTGGATATAAGCATTTAGTCCGATATAGACGCACAGATCTTTGTGGCACATAATCATGTGTTTCTGTTTCAATCCTTCCACCTCTCAGGAACATACTGCCAACCAACCAGTATCAATCCAGCGCGCCATGCGGCTGTGTCTCAAAAATACCCATGAACAATCTGATGGAGAACAAATGCGCCACCTAGATACGCATAAATTCACCGTGGTTCAGTCATTTCCGATCTCACCACAGATGGGCACCCGTTTCTTTCCAACATCAGCATCGAGGCGAAGTAGCGCCCAGTGGCTCAGTTTCTTCGAGTAATAGATACTTCTCCTCCAGTGGCAAGCAAGAGGAGCTCCTCCTTTTTGTGGTGCCTGAAGTTTGCGACCCATTTAAGCCACCCATTTTGGTGGCTTATCTGCACGCCATAAGCACGTTGTTGATCCTGATCGATACATGTGACACACCACCACAGAAACTTCAGTGCCTGGCTAGGATGGATGCAGCATAGGTCGCACTTCCAGCCGGTTGTTTCCGTATTTGAGTAGGCATATACCAATATGATAATTCAGAAGAAAGGGACGGTAATTATGGTGGATTTTCTTGTTGTCTCAATGACGCGTCATATTCGTACATTCAAGGTACTCTATAGTCACAAGACCCTTGTATTTGAACGGAAATCGCCAACCCTTGTCCCGTGGTGGGGTTGAGTCACAAAATCCCAGAGTCCTACTCCAAGGTGAGCGTTGGGATATTGAAAAGTAGACGTGCATGAAAAGGGCTGAGGGGATGTTTCGCAAAACACAAGAAAAGGGCTTCAAATAGGAGTCAAGGCAATGTCTCTTGCCAAGATATTACCTCTCGAGCCGATCTTTGTTCGCAAGACTGCAGTCAAATTATGACCCACTGAACAAAATATAGCGGTGAACAGTTCGCCATTGATTCCGTATAGGTGAGATACTGGTAGTATTGAATGTCGGCTTTTTCCGAGTTTGTAGCGTAGGGCTTTGAGGTTGCACATACCATCCTCCATCCTAGTGTATATAGGCTCGATTAAGAGGCTGAGGACAAGCGAATGCGGAACCAAAACGCAATGATGTGGAAATGCATGCATGTGACCGTTTGAAAAGCAGCAGGCTCATGATGGAACGTTGCATAAAGAATCCTCCATATCTATAGACGCAGGGTTGATTGTTTTGGAACCCAACTCTGGGCCTTGACGAAACTGAAAACGTGAAAGTCGCGACCCAGGGGCCAGGAAACAGGCCCAACTCATCCAAAGGTAGAGAATCGGGTGGGCTAAATGCGCACAGTTGTGTTGGTTCTCAAATGTGATGTAAATTTCAGTTGTTAGCCGAGATAGACGCTTCGAGAGGTGAGGTGGATGTGGTGTAGCCTCACACCCACGTGTGTGCCCAGCCGCTAGACTATCTGGCAGCTCAATTCACACCTTGCCTATTTCTATCTAAATCCGCACAACACCTTTTACGTCTGACCTCATCAGCGCCCAAATTGTCCTTCCTACCATGTTCTTGTCAGTATCTCTGAGTCCACTCTGCTATGCGGCCCGTAGAGCCGATATCACTGTTCCACACTGGTAAAGGAACATCGTGCCTTCCACCAACAACTTCGCCACACAGAATGGACAACCTTAGATGCAGGTTTGAACTCGTATCACATTCAGAAGCGCAATCCTCTGGCACGTGTGTCGTATTATTGTTCGTGCGGCTCCTCCTCCGCCTTCTTCTAGAATCTCCAAGCCCTGATTCGATTGATCCCTTTCTCGTATTGCGAATCCTACGAAGTGTGGACAAGCTTCCACATGAATGATGCGACCCAATCAGTCTTTGACCCTCTCTTTTTGTTTTCACAAAACGCCCTACACGTAGGCATTTTCACGGCGTATCCGGGCCTGAGTTTTACGGAAGCGCTGAACGCGAGGTTGTATCTACCCTCTGTTCTTGTTACAACCCCCATTGGGAAGCTTGGCTGTTGGGAACAGTACTCACGACGCGAACGCCAAGCATCTCACTGGGGTCTATTACTTCTATCAGGTGCATGATCATCTCACTGTCTCACCCTATCAGCTCGCCTTGTTAGTGTTACGTACTTTCGCTGACAGCCCTACGGAAAATTCTCTGTGTAGGTCTCGCTGACCTCTTCCTGGTTAGCATTTTCTTGCATGGTTCATATTGTGCACCCTTACCTGTACGCAACAGCCATGAAGAAACGCAAGAGCCTAGTATATGCATGAAAACCAATTTTAAAATGAGCACAGCTGTCTTCCCTTCAAGGCCCTGAGCATGGCTTCAGATCTGACCAACCCACTCAGATGGTCCCGTCCCGCTCGCGTGGAACCCGCGGAAGCACTAGTATCTACTTTCGAACCGATGAACATGCAAGGAACACGCATGCCACATGTTTGTTCAACGGGAGGCGACCTATCCCTGGAGAAATCAGTGCAATCCCATGTGCGCACCCTGCTCTACATGCTAGGGTTCCAGTCATGAACTGCACAGCTTGCACTGTAGTCCTGTTGCCCCCTCAGCTGACGCACGGAGTCTTTGTTTTTTGTGTGCATGGCTGGTCGCCTCCATCCTACTCGGGCGAGACTCAGCCTTGGGACGAGAGAGTCGTGGAAGAGAATCATATATAAGATCTTGCGTCCACTTGTTTTGTAATGCATCTCATCTCATACATTGCCAATCTTGAGCTCACACTCGTTCTTCATCATGATCAGTCACTCATTTTTTAGTTTCCTTGCTCTTTTGAGTTATACTCCTCTTTCTTTTGGCCGCTCGCTACCCGCAAAGAACACACTCATACCCAGGCAAGCCACTCCTGGATTTAAATGCGAATATCCTCCCGGATGGACGGCCTGCAACACTGCCCTTGATCGAGCTTGTTGGGTGAAAGATCCCAATGGGAAAGTTTTCAACATATCGACCGACTATGAAGCCGAGATGCCAGAGGGAATAGAAAGAAGATACCACTTGACACTTACAGAGGCAGAGATCAGCCCCGACGGTACACCCAAGCTTGCGAAGCTCATTGATGGCAAATATCCAGGCACTCTCATTGAAGCCTGTTGGGGAGATACTTTGATCATCGATGTAACTAATGAATTACCCACCAACGGGACAACCATCCACTGGCATGGTCTTAGAGTAAAGCATACTGAGAGACATTATTATACTATGTACTAACTGGGATCCAGCAACTCAACAGCAATCAAATGGACGGAGTAAATGGTGTTACACAGTGTCCCACATCACAGGGGGAAACACTACAATATAAGTTCAAAGCGACCCAGTACGGACATTCGTGGTACCATAGCCACTATAGTTCTCAATATTCGGACGGTGTGGCTGCACCGATGCTTATCCATGGACCGCACAGTGACACCTGGGACGAAGAGTTGCCTCCCATGATCGTTACTGACTGGATTCACAAATCTGCTTTTGCAGAATTTACGAAAGAAATCAATGGGGCGGGTAAAGTCCCCCAAATGGACACAATCCTTGTCGACGGAAGGGGTATGTTAAAGCTCTCCCGTATATAAATAACTACTAACACGATTAGGGAAATATAACGGCCAAGGCTCGCTGTATCAGCAGACATTCGAAGCCGGCAAGAAGTACCTCATCCGAATCATCAATGGTAGCACCAATCTTCACTTCCATTTCTCGCTCGATAACCACATCATGAAGGTAGTTAGTATGGATTTTGTACCAATTCGCCCGTACACTACCAACTCTTTATCTGTGGGAATTGGTCAACGATATGGTGTCATCATCGAAGCAAAGCCAACCACAAATTCGAACAATGGCAAATACTGGATGAGGACGGAATATGTGACCACGGGCTTCTGTAATTCGGAAATCACCGGTATTCCATCTGCAAACCTCACACTTCAACAAACTGGAATTTTCAGCTATAGCGATGCTGGCAGCGGTGAACCAACAACAAGCAGATTCCCTGCCACTGTTGGATGCTCAGACGAGAAACCCAGCAACTTGGTTCCAGTTGTTCCATGGACCGTCACCGTTCCACAGAATGATATAAATGGTAACACGTACGAAGCTGGTCTCGATCTCACCAACACAAACAAGTGGCATGGAGCTGTGAACCGCTGGTCTATTACAGACACTCCCATGTGGTTGGATATGTCAAATCCGACTATTTTGAATTTGGCAAATACCTCGTGGACTCCTGAATACGACGTTGTCAAATACGACTACGATGCCAAAAAGGGTTTCGTCTACCTAGTCATTTCCTCGGGCAAAATCACAAAAAGCACTAACCCTATAAGCAAACTATCTTCACCACACCCAATCCACCTTCACGGCCACGATTTTGCTATTATCGGGCAGGGAACTACCAAGTACGATCCCGCCACTACGCCTTCTACTTTTAAGCTGGAGAATCCACCTAGACGTGATGTCGCAATGCTTCCGAGTGGAGGCTATCTTGCGATCGCGTTCAAACCGGATAACCCAGGCGCTTGGATTCTCCATTGTCATATTGCGTGGCACGCTGGATCTGGTCTTGCTCTTCAGATAATGGAGCGTCAAAATGAAATTACCACTGCCATTGGCGGAGCTGACAAGCTCAATCCCATCAAGGCAGGGTGTGAGTCGTGGAAGGGATGGACAGCTAAACATCCTATCCACCAGGAGGATTCGGGTGTGTAAATCTTTGTATGTGATCGGTTTTCATATTTTGTATACGCTCTTCAACTAGATGCATTCCGTTGTTTTCAGCATCTCATCTCATTGGCACATCGTGCATAGCGGTTTCATTTAGTCCCCTCTCAGGAGTTTATAGTCAGTATTTGGATTGGTTACTATAGAAGGATGAATGGTGGATAGTTTTCTATCATGTATTTATGAGTGTGTGTGCTGTTATGTCTTAAAGCATTTACAACTTACTTGTGGTATCATCTCACGTCTCATACGATTATTGCCTAGCTGATAGGTACAGCATCGGCCAACGATCACACGAGAGTTCAGACCTGGTTGAGAACCCTAACTTGCAACGGTTTTGAAGTCTGATGTGAGCTAAGAAAAAAATAGCTGGGCTTAGTCCTCAGCTCTGAAGTATTGTGGCTGGCTAGAAGCGAGAGTACATGGAGCTGGACCGCATCAGCGCTGGCACTTTCAGCCACAACGAAAACAATTCAATAGGGCCCGATTTGCAGCTGAAGGTCTCGAACTAGACTTCTCGCTGTCTTCTCTTGTCCTTCATTATTCACCGCTCTCACACCTCTGACCAGATTGAGGCTTCGTTACCCGGAAATCCGATTGTGTTGAGGTATTGAGTCGTGAGCGAACACCCCACCACCGATCATGAGGCTATCACTCTTTTGGACTAGTATGCGCAGCCCACCCTAACATTCCGTTCACGACTGACGATCTAGCGGCATTCACACTTCAGCTCGCCGCTGCTTCATCGACTTCTTTTCAGAAACGCGACACTGCACACTCGGCCTTTGTTCATACGACCGTCTACGGAAACATTACTTTCGCTGTGACTGCGGTCAAGGAGAATGGCGATCTCTACTTCCATCTCGAGGCGCCGGCGGACAATAGTTGGGTTGCTGTTGGGACCGGAGCAGAGATGAAGGGAAGTCTAATGTGGGTGGTTTATCGGAGCGAAGACGAGAAAGGTATATCATAGTCCTGGCACATTGCCTTCTGTCGCTGAGAATAGTGACAATATTGGGCTATTGGTGCCGAAGACTGACAACCTCGTGCAACAGGCATCACGCTCTCCCCACGCACAGTAGACGGCACCGTCGAGCCCTCATACGACAACCAGATCGATTGCAGGCTGAGTGTTCGCGATGGTGTGAAGAATGGCATCGTACTATCCAACAACAACAAGAACGTGTATGCCGTGAATGGGTACTGCAAAGACCTCAACCACAGGTCACTTTTGAAGCAAAAGCGACATGGGGGTAGCTATGAGCCAGGGAGCGAACCGGAAGGCGACCATGTCGTCTCCTTTGAGAATACCCAGCAAGCATTCATCTTCGCTCTCGGGCCCACAGATCGCCATCTACACGATGACAAGATGGACGCCAGCATACGAAGACATGCAATGTTTGGACACTTTAAGATAGACATGACGATGTCTACGGTTGAAAAGCCAACTGATGTAGCTCATGACGAACTGAGCGCAATTGGGACTTGGGAAAATCATAATGCGGCCCTTTTGGGTAATCTGACAAAGGATCGCGACTGGAGCGGTGGTATCCATAGTCTGCTCATGTGCACCGTTTATACCCTCATGTTCCCGATCGGCGTTGTCTTCTTGCGACTCATAGAGAAGGTCAAGTGGCATGCCTGGATGCAGGGTGTAGGGACCGTGTTTGCCCTCGTAGGGGTAGGATTGGGGATATGGGCGTCCTTGGAGTATAATCAGGTAGGCTGGCCTTTTTTGCTTGACATGGCGACAGTCGTGCAATGTCTCGTTTGCATGCTGATTTGGCCAAACAGTCCAAACGATTCAACCACCCGCACCAGCTCATCGGCTTTTCTGTTGTGGGCGCAACCCTTCTCCAACTCGCTCTCGGCTTTATTCATCACCTCGTGTATAAGAAAAAGCAGAGCCCTACGATCATGAGTTACATACATCGATACAGTGGTCCGGTGATCATGGTCGTAGGCGTTGGGAACGGCTTTATCGGTTTCAAGTTCTCGGGCGGCAGCTACCACAATCTGATGTATGGTATCATTGTAGGGGTCTTCTACTCGGGTCTCGTTGGAGCTCTATTCTGGGCACACAAACGAAGGCAAACGCGAAGGAGGGAGAATGACCGTGTTGCGGACGAAGCTTATGAGGAGTTTAAACGGGGGGATGAGTATCGTGGTACGCCGTTGAAAGATATGCCGAGAGAGCCGAACCACGGCATTCCATTGACAGAGATTCCGCTTGAGGCGCCGCCATCGTACGAGGAGGGACGAGCTGTGGAACCAAGGACCTTGGTGTGAGACACGGAAGATAGTCGGCGGCCGGACTGGAGTTTGGGGTCACTTTGAAGAAAGCATGTCATAGATTAAGAGATATAATGCATTTAATGGAATGTACGTGGAATTTGGCATGGGACTACGGTGGGAGGAGCAGGCATTGTTAGTCGACCTGAGACCTCCCCCCTTAAGGTGTTGAGAGGCGAATATTGTTCGTACTCGGTAGGCGCACAGCCCAACTCGGCTCTCAGGGGCTCGGCAGCCACAAGGGCGAGCAACAAGCAATGGAACCGTGGAATGCTGCGATTGTCAAAACCATTGCCGACAGCCTGATTCGGCTACGTATCGCATCGCCAACTGCTGAACGCACACATTCTGGGTGCACGTGGTGTTGACGCTCGGTCTAAAAATACTCGGGGGCGAAACGTCACTGCTGGTGGTGCGGGATGACGGATGCAGTGCTGCTGGCTCCAATCAATATTTCGAATGCAACGCCGGCCAGGGGGGCGAGCAACAAACCCCCGTCCAACGGTTGCGTGGCAAGGATGCAGCAGTGCAAGACGGATTTCTTTTCACATTTGTATTGGCAGCAGAAAAGAAAAGGCGTTCGATGAGGCTCGAACACCAAATGCGGACAGTTCTCCCCGCGATCGTGCGCCTGGCGTCGCAACCTGCATATGGGGGTCCTGCCGGATGCGGACAGGCTAGCGCGCCAATTCACTATCGATCCGCCGGCCTCACCATTGCTAGGGCCGCTGACACGAACCACCAACGCCCGTTTTCTCCTCTCTCGCTCTCCCTCCTCTTTGCTTCTCTTTCTTCATCTGCCTTTCCTTCGTTGTGCCCCTCACCGCGCTCTGCGTCGTGTCTTTCGCTCGCTACACTGTCCTAAATTAATAACTCACCAGTCGCTATTCACTTAATTCAGTAATTCAGGGGAACCCAGCCAGCCCACCCCAGGAGAAGCCTCCCTCTCCACCACCTTCCCCAGACACCCACGCCTGTCGTTTCAGCGTCAGTACTTGGAAAGTGTCTCCTTGACCACAGTTTTTCGCCCTATATTGCCGACCGTTGCTCCTAGGCATACCCAACACATCCACACCCGACTCAGTGCTCACGACAACTTTGACGCCGCCATGGTCCGACGTGCTCTCTCCGCCGCCATTGTTGCGGCACTCGCAACCACCGTCTTTGCTGGCGCAAAATGCGGCCCAGGAACCCTCTGCCCGGCTGACGCGCCGTGTTGTGGCCGTACGTCGACTTCTATCGTTACAGCCTGGGGCAAATGATGCTAACGTCTCTCAGAGTACGGTGATTGTGGGGTAGGCGCCTTCTGTCTAGGCGGATGCGATCCCCTCTTCTCCCACACTTTCGACTCCTGCGTACCGAATCCAACATGCAAGGGTGGTGATTACGACCTCAAGTCCCTTGACGATGTCCAGGACATCGGCTCCTATCTCGGCGACCCATCCAAGATCAACTGGCAATCCCAGGGAAAGCCAGTGACATATGCTCCCGACAATTCTCTCCTCCTCACAATGGCCGAGGGCACTGTTGGATCACTGCTGGCTTCAACTCATTACGTCTGGTACGGCAAGATCTGCGCGAGCATGACTACAAGTCAAGGCAAGGGTGTTGTCACAGCTTTCATTATGATGTCGGACGCTCGAGATGAAATTGATTTTGAGTGGGTTGGTGTTGATATCTATAATGCGCAATCCAACTACTACTCACAGGGTGTGACAGTCTGTAAGTAGTTGCAACCCCGGGGCTCCAGGATAAAACTAACGGTTCTTGTGTAGACACTAATGCCAAGAACCTGACTGTTTCTGGAAACACAGTCGAGAAATTGCACGAATACTGTATCGACTGGAAACCGGATACCCTCACATGGGCCGTTGACGGCAAGGATATGAGAACGGTCAACCGCAAGGAGACATGGAACGCAACCTCGAATCGTTTCGACTACCCGCAAACCCCCTCTCGCATCATGCTCTCTCTCTGGCCCGCTGGTCTGCCCACTAACGCAAAGGGCACGATTGACTGGGCTGGTGGTGAGATTGACTGGAACAGCCCATACATGCAGAACGGCTACTACTTCGCCCAGGTAAAGAAGATCACGGTTGACTGCTACGATCCTCCCTCCGGTGCCAAGGTCAATGGAAAGAAGTCGTACAAATACACAGACAAAACCGGAACAAACAACACCATTGAGATCACAGACGACCTTGTTATTCTCGGCTCCCTCATGGGCACCGGTGAGAACCCTGGCAAGGCTGCTGCTAGCGGCGCGGCAGCTTCCGCATCAGTGGCCATGGTTCCTGGAGGAAACCCCGGCGGCGGTGGCAAGCAGGAGACTCCTGTTGCGACCCAGTCTGGAGCGTCTGGTGCAAGTAACACCGCGGCCGGTGCGACTACGAGTCTACCTACAAACGGTCTGTTCGTACAAGGCAACACCCAAGGCCTCGGCACATCACTCCAACCAGGTCTAGGAAAGATTAGCGGCTCTGGTCTTGCCATTGCCTTAGCTGTGCTGGGTCTAGTTTTGCTATGATTCGCGAAACAGCCTTAGTTCTATTTCCTGGCATCTGATTTATGAATATCTTTGGTTGGTCCGGTGTTTAGTTGCATGTCAATCCTTTGCTCCGCTTGCTTGGTGTTATTGGTTGGTGAAAAGGTTGATATTTCGTTTCATGTAAACATCTCGCAACGCGTAAAGCGTTGCAACGAGCTAGCTAGCATATTGTCGACAGGTGTGAATAGGGGGGGGGGGG